>JXSR01S013208.1:33063-48015 GCA_000969725.1 Ophiothrix spiculata
CCTAAAGACAGCTCTTCTTAAGGGGGGTGAATAGTTTTGCTGATTGTTATCAAAATGACTTAAGTTGTTTTGTACGGTATATAATATATAATGCACTGGATAGGCTATCACGTAGTACATATGTTTTGTACGGTATTAACTTTATGTAGATTAATTAGGTTAATACATTAACGAGTAACATGGGGCAGAATTAATGTTCGCTCTTTGAAATTTAACTGTATGGAAGCCCGTTAATGCCACAAAACGTCAAGGGCCGTATTCTCGAACGATGTTTAACGCTAATAAGTGTTTAAATCGCGATTTAAACGATGATTAAAATAAACGTTATTATCAAAGAGTAACTAAATACAATCACCGTTTAAATTATAACCACATGTCGTTAAACTCCTTTAAAATGCGTTTAAAACTAAACTAGGTCAGAGGGTAGTTTAAGGTGTGTTTAAGTTTTATTTTCGTCATGCACTGAAAACAAAAACTAGTCAAGCAGCGTCAAACTAGTCAGGCAGGTTAGTCCAGCTTGCCTGACTAGTTTGACGTTGGTCAAGCCAAATTTCAAACTAGTCAAGCACTAGTCAAGCCCGCTTGACTAATGTGCGAAACTTTGCTTGACGAGTTTGCCAGACTGAGAGCTTGCCTACCTTGATGGTACAAAAGAGCTTGACCAACTTCAAGTTGGTCAAGCTGGGTTGAATAGCTTATGTTAGTCCAACTGAGCGTGGTCAGGTGGAGTCTTTGAAGACAACATAGTGGACAGCACAGACTTGTGAAACACCGTGCCGTCGTTTGACCTCATAAATGTCACCATCAGGTAGGCGGCTGGTGGGTGTTTTATATGGCGGGGCAGACGGCGCGAAGCGCCGGCCGTCGCATTTGGGCGACGCAGGGGGTGTCTGAGGGGGGATGTGGCCCCCTGAGCTATAGGAAAATGTTGAAAAATGAAGTTAAAATTGGTGTGATTTGCGGCATATTTTAGGTAAAACGTAAGCATTTGATACAGTATTAGAGTTGAAATTTATCACAAGATCTAGATATGCACCTTTACTTTTACTTTATGTGTGAACAAAACATGTTTGATGTTTTTTATTAACAATTAAGCCATTTAGGTTTTCATAATCAAGTTGTAGTTGTAGGCTATTAGGTCTACATATACTCCAATAACTATAACTTCTAATGTATAGGCCTATGTGCAAGTGAGGAACCTGTTATATAGATCAATAAAGTGTCACAAGATATGGACCAAGATGACAAGCGATATATTAACATACAAAATATTGTGTTACTCAAAATTAAAATTATTATTAATGTGCAAACGCTTTATTTCTAATTAAGTCTCCAAACTTTGCAAATGAAATGGATTTTGAAGAAGATTTTCAACTGTATTCATGATTAATTAGTATGAGTAGCCATTAGGCCTATTGATAAAACAAAACCAGATGAAACAACACTATACTCTATTTAATATGATTAAAATGCCTACATTGACTGAAAAGATGATTCATGCATGCAGCATATTATTGTAACAGCTATCTTATTTTCCAAGAATTGTACCTTTTTGATATAGGGTGAAAGTAATAATGTAAGCCTATGATATAATAAAACTCCATTGTATTTTCCCTTATAAATCAAGAATACAAACTAGATAAATGCGGATACCCATTACAAACTTTATTGACTGCAGAAATAGTCGACTGTGGCATAATTAGGTGATCATATTACTCTTTAACACAAACCCGGTATAAACTTCGGGGGTAGGGGATGGGAGTCAAATATAAAATATATACTTGATCCGAGTGCTGGGGCGGTAATAGCACATGCACAGTTTCAAAAAATGGGAGGGGGGGGGGTTATTGGGTGAGAGCATTAGAGCAAGATTGTTGGCATTCAGGGAATAGGAAAAACTATGTGGACTAATTGGTCATAAAATGAGAGTTCATTAGATGAAAATATGTTTTTTGGAATTCAGTGAGCGAAATTTAGCATTTGATGCCCTAAAATATATTTAATAAAATGTTGGTGCACAGACGTCACCATGATATTTCATTCGTCAGTCGCCGAACGTTGCTGTAGGGGGTACCAATTGCGTTGGTACCTGATAATGTTTATCATTATTAGAAAAAAATATTTCAAAAAAAAAGTAAATTATAGGATTTACGTAGTTGTTTAGCTGTAATGTATTAAGAGGATTTTAAAGGCCCCCAAAAGGGCAAAAAAAAAAACCTCAGTAGGCCCTTTTTGGAAGTGTTCTACTATAAATGATCAAGGTCAACAAGAATGGTTATGGATATTAAATAGTAGTTTGAAGTACTTCCTATAAATGCAATAAAATCAGGAGATGTTGAGGAAAGTTCACTTTGGTGATCGTGGCTAATGCCTTTAAATGATAACTATTATGAAAGACAATATTTTCACAGTTCTCATCCAAATCTTATCTAACCCCTAATTTTTGACAGTTTATCACTGTGTCAAGTCATCGAAATATCTATCCCATAACTTTCATATATGAGTACCCCCGTGTTGATCGCCAATCAATGGGACGTAAAGTAACAACTAATTTGTAAGAGGTCAATCCCTATTATGTGTTTTCAACAAGGCCGTATTTGAACGGGCAACAAAGAACCACAAGGCTGTATCTGCACCTTTGTTGCTCTTGTAAGTACAGCCTTTAAGGTCCTGTGATGCCCTTGGAAATACGGCCTTGTGGCTCTCAACCCTCGATGTATGACATTCATACCACGCCTTCTTTTAGTCTTGAAAGCAATGACCATTGACTCGGCATGTTGCCTGTAATCTTGGAAATAAAGTGTTCCGAAAAAGAAACTGGTACACTTTGGTTTGGTTCTATACTACTCAAATTATATAGTTTCAAGCCCAAAATAATTGCACATAATGTACATTGATATGTTTCCTGTTTAATCGGTACAAAAAGTCTTTCAAAATCCGAAAATATCCCGTTTATCGAGCGTATTAAAGAATTTTGGTCAGGTAACTAAAATTGCCAATTTTGAACACAACGCGATAACAATGCTGCGTATACCATTGCTCAATACCCCGTAACTACTGCAGGACATATCACATATCACAAGTTGAATCAATATTTTATGCCGTATAACGCTTAGCTCGCTATTGCACTGGATAAACATTCAAAATAACCATGTAGTTGCTTCACATAATTTCAAATGAAAATATTGCACTGGCGCTTAAAATTTAAATCTTTGTTCATGTAACTCTTTTGAAAGATTGTTCTCTTTTAACCAAATTGTTTAAACGGTACAATATTAAAACATCTTTTAACAATTTTCTTAATTAGGCTCTCATCCATTCATATTCTTCTTCCATGCGTATACTTTTGCGTTTGAAAAGCCCGCTCGTCCATGACTTAGAGGGAGTAAAGCAGTGATTGGTACGGGCTAGCTTGGGGTATTATGTGCTACGTTTTCCGCTGGGGATCTTTCACCGTAACCATTTGTTCTAATTGCAATGCTTATTTAATATGCACCCATGCCACAAACATGTCGATTGGGAATATTTTACATCAATTCCCAAATGTGCGTATTGGCAACACTTCTGCAGCAATATCTTTACAACAACATTGCGTTGACTAGTTCAGGATTTACAACCCATTTTTCACTAATATTGTGTCCGTTTTTTTAGCGTTGGAACCCATTTTTTCAAGGTGCAAACTTCATTTTCATCATGATCTTTTGCGTAAAAATTTAAATAAACCATATGAATGTTTTGCGGAATACGTCTAAAAACATTTATCCTCGCAAAAAATCATATTTATAAAAAAGTACTTGAATTTACAGGCCAATTTCGATCACGGAAAATACGGGTGTTAAAATATGCACAGTAGGTTGAATACATCAGTCTTCACTGGAGTATTAATGGCTTTGTAAATTTTGAACAGCATACTCAATTCTATTATTAATCTTTGTAGTTTAACCTACCCACATTTCAACGAAATCGGATTATTCGAAGTGCTTGAAATTATGAGGTTTCGGCAAAAAGGCAATAACTTTTTCGAAGTAGTCTTTTGACGCAATTTTGACCTTGATCATGGACATGAAATCATTAGTAAAGGTTTATGTATAAAGTAGGGACTCTATTTTATATATACACCAAAAATTGTGATGATCGGACAAAAGTAAGTAGGCCAAAACTTGAAATAACCTTGACGTTCAGCCAAGCGAGACGTAAAAAAGAACAATAACCTTAAAAGTACAATTCCGTGTCTTTGTAAACTCATTGTGTGATTTTCCTGATTATTTTAACCACGAAGCATGATTTAAAACTAAAATATATATCATAACAAAACATTTTGATTACTTTACGTTTCCAGACGGGAAAAAAGTAAAACTATGATTCAGGCTTATATATGTACTTAAAAATTGGTCATATCTTACTTATTTTCAGACGATTTCTATCATTTTTGTGCATTTGAAAGTTTATTAAATCTGCTTTACTAAAACAACGAGAATGTTATGAGATGATGCTTTGATGAAGGTCAGGGTCTTCTGTAATCCGTGCACATTTTTTTGATTACTACCCTTTTTTCAAATATTTTCAAATTATATTAAATTGCAATTTTTAAAATTTGGACCTCCAAATCTCTGAATTTTGCTAAAAAGTTGTCAGTTGGCAAAACAAAAGTTGCCAATTGGCGACTTTCAAAATAAAATGTTAACATATTCTTGCCATATAGTTGATATCAGAAAAAGTTGCCAATTGGCAACTTTTATGAGAATATTTTGGCAAGGCAAACAAACAGGAATTTGATCAAAGTTATCAATTGGCAACTTTTCTGACAAAGGTAACAATTTGATCAGCCAAAGTGTGTTTTGAGCGATATAAATTGCCAATTGGCAATTCCACAAGTCGCCAATTGGCAATTTTTTGTGCAAATTTGGCCAGACAAAAAGGGAATTTTGCTATTTAATACAATTGAAGGGGTATACCCTCGACCACCTTTGTTCTGGTTTTGAAACAGACAAGTTTTTACATCATTTTTCAATTCATTTTGATCAAAACATCTCTGGTTGAGTTTAATTATCACCATAATGTATACTGTTTACAGTAATATCATTGTATTGCTAAGATTTAGCCGTTCAAAAGTCTAAGGGTGGCTAACAAATCAGAAACTTTGGCTTAGCACTATATTGCCCCTGAATTTTATTCAGCGCCGTAGATCATTTCAAAACACTGGATTTTTTTCTGAAATCGCTGAATTCATGATTCTTGCATCAAGTATTCGTAGATCTAGCATTTTGAAAAAGAAAAAACTTTGGCATCTAGTGTTTCAAGAAACTTAGAAATTGTAATGTGCAAGACCTCGGGGCAATATAGTGCTAACCCTCAATGTTACAAGTGACTGCTTGTTTTATTGAAATCACATGGGAACTGCATAGGACTCCAAAATTATTTTTATTCGTCCATGTACTTAATCATAATAAACTTTTCGAAACCTATATTTCATCTTAATAGTCAGAAAATCATTCAAATCAAAACCAGTAACTTGTACAAAATGAGGGTTAGCACTATTATATTGCACTCACCCCTTCAATTTGAAAATATATAATGCACTGGATCGGCTATCACGTACTACATATGTGGTTTGAAGAAAAACAAAGACAGTGTTGTGGACAATTTTTTTGTTCTGTAATTAGAAGGTTCAAATGATTAAGGATACGAATGCAGATAAGACTATGAATAAAAATATCACTCTTACCAATAAAGAAATCGCCTTAAAAAACCTATTTTATCCAATCTAGTTTATGAATAGATCAGACAATTGCTTCGATTAATCTACATTCTGCAGTCAGGGCCATTCGTTCAATTCAGCGTGTACGCTTCTTTGAGCGATCAGGCTCAATGCAGCGTTGCATTCACGCTCGATGAGGAGAGATGTCAAACGCACGCATGTTTGGTCAACGTTTCGCTTCACTACACCGTGTCACTCAAAGCTACACTGAATATTTTTCGTTCCTTGTAAATGTCTCAAGATTTTTAAAGTTTTGACCGGGTCATAAAAAGATTCACCGGGGAATTTATTTGTGGCAACGGCAAAAGCATGGTTGTACGTCGCAAGTACGCCATATTAAGCGTGGCCGCTGAATTGAGCGAAGCCAACGTTACTGTCAATTCATTATATCATGGGCGATTAACGTAGGAGCAAAATGATTAATTAAGAGTTGACTAAATTGCTATCAACAAAATTGTGCAAATTTTTCAAAAAAATAATAATGGGGAAAAACCTTCTAAAATTTTTATTCTGGGTTCGTCGCACTTGTATCATACAATACTATATAAGATTTGACGAATGTCAGTAATGACATTTTTTTTAAATAACTTGCGATGACCATAGTTACTAAATCCGTCTGTATAGCCATTTCCACATTAATAGATAGTTAGACTGCAGAATAAAGCACTCCCGTCTCCTCAGAATTGAAGAACTTCTGAAAGCTGGCATTGTTCCACTGGAGCACAGGAGGAATGTCGCCTCATTTTATGTCTTCTACTGACACATTTTACTGCAACCATCCATTGAGTTTTTCAGTTTTGTTATGACCATCTTTCGCACGTATTCGAACAGGAGAAAAAACAACCAAAATCATAACATACCCTTATTATTGTTCATTCCAACTTGATCAAAGATACATGCTATTCAACCTTGATGCTCGATTCAATAATCTAATTGAAAAAGGGTTCTTTCTTTATTCACAGCGTTGTACTTGCAGGTACATTTTTCCACTTTTCACTAAATATACAACAATATAAGTCTAAAATTACCATTTTTTTTATTTTCCAACAAAATTAACACAAATCATACATTTCTTATCCAAAACATCTCAAATTTGATTTTTGTCACGACTATCTTTGAAACGTATACGTATATATACGACGAAAATACAAGCAAAACGTTAACGGCTTCTATTCATTTCTTTGTTCATACAATGTTAACATTCTATCCACCCTTGATCATGTTGATACTCAAATCTATGCTCTAATTAAAAAAAGAAGTTTCTTTCTTAAGTTTTTGAGCATGTCCCTGTTTAGTCTTGTTTGGTAGTTGTGCTGTCAGTTTTTTTATCTTAAACAATTGTCTGTAACTTGTTGTTGTATCCTAATAGGGATGGACACTCAACAGGCCTTATTGGCCTTCTGGTCCTTTCCTCCATAAGTCTTTTTTGTTTTTTTGTTATTTTGTTTGTTCTTATGTATTTTATGGAAATAAAAAGAATCTAATCTAAAAAATCTAAGAATCTATATCTTGACAACGTTATTATACTTGATTTCACAGTACATTTTCCACTTTTTATCTTGGTATCCAAACAATTTTCCTTGCCCTATGTTGAAAGTCTGAAAATACCCACCCGTTGATGTCCCTCATTATATATACTTGATTCAAATCAGAGGAGGGTGGTCGTGGCAACTATTGCATGGTTGCCGTTCTTATCGTATACGATCCCCGGCTGCGTCGATGTGACTCATGTCCTATACCGCCTCTATAACAAACATCGTGGGAAAATACAACTTCCGGGATCATGTGGGATTGCCGCTAAAATTATATTACTAATTGGTAAAAAATATGATAACATATATAAGAAGTGGGGTTCACGCGTGAACCCCTGCTGATTTAGGATAAAATAATTATGCTAATTACGATAAGAACACTTTTGAAGTTTTTTGAGGAGAGGTAAAAATATGATCTTTGTAATTATTTTCTTCAATACGTGAGTCACGTGACCCAATAGAAATACACGTAGATCGTTCCCTAAATTTGCGTTTTGGAAATCCCTCATCCCTAAATCTAGGATCTTCTATAAATCGTGTCCGCCACCGCCTGATTCAAATTCTATTTGATTTTAGCCTTGAATAACAGTAATTACATTCTATATAAGTTTGATGTACATAAATGAGACGAGGCAAGGATCCCGAAGTCAAAGTATATATATATTATTATAGATGTTTCCAGACTGCTCTATTTGACGCGCACCTCAGTTGCCATGCAAAATAGTTGTAAAGTTGTCGGGGTGCAACAGTTATTATAGTATGATAGAGCAAGGTTATGTTTAGTTTAGGAAGCTGTTCGACATAAGGTGCGCATACCGGGATACCCCCGCAAACATTTACTACATTTTTAAAGTTCTTTGAAGCCACACAGGCAATTTTGTTGTGCAGGGAATGAACGTAAATAATAAATAGCGATTAAAGTCGTTTATCATAACAAAAATATTCACAAGACAACAAGAGAATACCAGAGGAACCGACGATGTTGCTTATTGCAGCGGGCACGCTCTATCCAGCAATACAGGCAAGCGTACCGCTGCATGCAGCAGTACGCTCGATCGGGCGAGTGGCCCCGACTGTCTGATTGCAAGTGGAAATTTGAAAATCCTAGATTTGAAACGCGAAAAAAAAATCCACCTCTCTGTATAGCATATCTTTTTTAAAATATCTATTTTAGAATTACATAAACGGTTATATATTTATTAAATTATAAAAGAGAAAAGTGCTTGCGGCGATGCAATTAATTCAGAAAAAAAGTAAATAAGCTTATTTTGTCAGTGTATATTGAGCAGATTTTAATGGATTCATGGAAACAGATTTCAAACGTGGTGGTAGATGCTAAGTACAATTGTATCCAAAGGCTATTTTCGAACTCATGACATGTTTCAATGCAAATCAGTCTCTGTGCATAAAGCAGCAATGACACACTTATTGTTGGAGCTAGTCGATGTAACTTTTCCAGCTTAATGATAAACGGAATCGTGAATGGACACGTCTATTTGTTAACACGATTTTCATCTTGATTTATCTTATTGAATAATATAGAAAAATAAAAGCTGGTAAGCTATCATCTTAACCCTTAAAGAGCCGGGCATTTTTGACCCACCTCACAGCCGGGGCCGGATTCCGCCCCCCTTACGATCTCATAAACTGATTGACAAAACATAACGTGTAGGGTACTGGTGGATAGCTATGATCCTCTTGAGTCCATTGGTACCAAAAAACATTGAAATCAGACCTTGTATGACGTCACAGTGACGTCATAAGTGAGGTCAGTCAAAAATCGCGAAAATCACGAAAAATCGTGGTTTTTCGCTATTTTTTTCAAGTAAACGTTGCATTTTTTTAGCAATGATGTGTGTCAAAGTATGCTAACACATATTATTCCTGTAAATAAATCAAATAAATAAGATATAACATAGTGGAAGAGTATTCTGAAAGCAAAAAACACGATTTGTGTATAATTCCTATTGAAAACCAGTTTTTGGTGAGTTTTTCGTTTGACCCAGCGTGCTATTACGCAACGCCACAAATTTGGTCTTAAAATAAGCGAAGAGAAGTTAGTAAATTGAAGCCATCCTTGAGGTTCCTGGATGAAATATCAATTAACCAAATACAAGAGGTGCTGTAATGTTTTGCCCTCTCTTATAATAGATTTTTAGAGTTTGCTAATCAGACACTTGTAGCTTCAACTTAAGGTACATTTTGCTGTAACGCGTCACATATATGTATGTAGGTTTTTTCTGCATCAATTATTTGTATGATATGATAAACACTTTATTTTAAGACCTATTCAACAATAATCAATGTTGCAACACATTTTGATGTCCTAGTGATTTTTTCCTTTTCTTTGCGAATCAGCTCTTCATATATAATACATATGATTAACACTTTGTAAAGGGTGTCCCAAAACCTTGTGCATGGAAACGATGCTGATTTACTCAGAAATTGAGTATATCAGTTATTAAACAATTGTTGTATCATTCGAAAGCCAATAGTTTTGTTCATCATCGCAGAAAATATCAAAAAAAAAAAATTCATCGAGGCAAACCAGAGATATCGTTGATTTTTGTATCATTTTCCTCCTGCACAATTAAAATCATGTGGTTAAGCCTGTAATCAGTGGACATGAAACGGGTCTATGCGAAATCGACGCTTGAGAAATTTACTGTGGATGATCTCTCCTGCTGTTAGAGGCAAAGACAATCGAATAAGGTGTATCAACAGCCAGTGGAGACAGATTGAAGGTTGTGCACGAGGTAAATGACCAGAAAAAATATAAAATGAACAAAATAACAATGAACACTAACCTGACTCATAAAGAACTCTCAGAATAGAACCAAAATAACCATTATTCTAACCATACAAGCCTAAAGGATCATGGCTATGATAACCCTGCATTCTTAACGACACTAACCCTGATACTATACTCTTATTAATAAATATACACAGTCCTTAATTTTAACCTTTATTTGCCCGACTGGGTAAGGAGGGTGCTTGGGAGCCTAACTTGACTGGTAGCCCCATGAGCAGACCTGTAGCTGATAGTGCTCCCAATCTGACATCAGCAAGATGGAAAGTGAAAGGTAGGCTCAAGACTTAACCTGATGCTGACCCAGTCGCCCAAGCAACACTCTTTACCAATATACAAGGGAGGGTTGGGTGGGGAGACAACCCACCTGACGAAGCATTATTTCGTCTTCTTGGCATGTTGACAATGGAAACTGCTACTTTGCAAAAGGGCGTACATCATGCTTTCCACTATGCACAGCGTGTACTTAACGACCGGCGGGCGGTGGCGCTTGACGGCCAGTAGTTTAACAAGGCAATAACGCAAAAGTCATGCGCCAATCAGGAAAGGTCAAAGTAAGGGACTGGATAGGTTTCAAAAATAAATAACGAGAAAAGCAAATTTACCTAGATAAAGGAATACACCAATTATCACGTTATTAACGATAGTCATAATAATTCATACGGAGGAATATTGATATTAAACATTTGTCTAACACATGTATGAAGTACAAGTTCTGACAAAAACAGATTAATGAGAACAAGCAGATTTAAAAATAAATTCTTGACCAAAAAGTCTATTAAAAAAACTCGGAAATTTTTCACTGATTGTCACCAAGTCTAAAATTCAAATGCAGCTCGAAAATTACATTGTTTACTTCCAAAATTTAACTAAACTATCCCAAGAGTTGTCTGAATTTTACAGCTACTAAACGGTAGATTGGACATGTAAAAAGGCTCAAATTAATTATTTTCTGACAACATTACATGAATCGGTAGTCGAAAAGTGTTTCTGCTTTCGCCATTGGCTAGCTATTAACATGTGCCGCTCGGTGAAAAACATGTCATCTCATTTAATATGTCTCAAAACATCGTGAGCTATCGTGCATCTAATTAACCGTACATGTTACACGTGACATTGCCATAGAACTTACGCAGAGCATATGTACGGCCGGTAGCTTATATTTTGCACAGTGTAGATGGGCCATTTGGAATTTAGCAACTTTTTTTGAAAAAATAATTAATATACTTCCATATAAATGTACAACCGTTTAGACGGCAGTAGGATTCCCAAGGCTCTTGAGTACACATAGGTATATTCAGATGTCAAAAAGGAGAATTCTCCGAGGTGAAAATGTGATTTTTTATGAGTGAAAATGTTCAGGTTTTTTCCCAAAAACTTTTAGTCAAAAAATCTCTCTTTTTTCGCTTATATGATAAAATTCATAACTTCTACTTTATATTATGTGTTAGATATGAGTTTTATATTGACATTCATGAATTTAATCAATTACAACTATTCTTTATTTTTGCAAAAAAAGTGATTTATTTTGTGTAGTGAGTTTGGTTCTGCATTAAAATCAGCGGAAAGAATAATTTAATTTCCCGGCTTGGCACGTGACTATTACGTTTTTGCCTAGTTAACCAGTAGTAGTAGGACTCAGCCGGTAGTAGTAGGACTCGCTTGTCTTGGCTACAATAACTAAACTTAACTCAAATGTTAACTACCAAAATCTAAAACAAAACATTGACTATTAAAACACTATTAACACCGAAATCATGTAATTTATTTATATTATTATTGTTTAATATTTAGACACAACATTATTTTAATGCAAACAGCCAGATTTATTCACATTTTTTTGATTAGAAGATTTCTAAGAGTTTGTCTTTTTTTTTTGCGCAATTGCCATTAATATTAGTACAGTGATAGACTCACTGCTTTTGATCTGAAATAAGATATAAGACAGCTATCTGTTCAATTTATGGTGCAATTAAATAAATTGAATATCATTTACTTTGTTAGATTGAGTTTTCAGTTTCCAAAAGAAGAAAAACGAACAGCTTTGTCTTTGCATGTAAATTGCCAATAAAGCTAGTTTTACAATCTTCGAATAGAAACAAATCATATGTATATAAGAAAGAGAAAACGAAAAACAAATAGAAACATATCCCAAGAATATTAGCGAAACGTATGTAGTGACTTTGTCAAGCCTACCGTAGGAGGGAGTCCCATTGCGGAGAAGGAAAATGATACAAGCAGACAAAATATATGATTTCTCTGGTTTGCATCGATAGATTGGCTAGATATTTTTAACAATGGTGAACAAAGCTATAGGCTTTAGAGTGATGTAATTTTGAGGTAGCTGGTGTGCCTAACGTTTGAGAAAATCAGCGCAGTTTCCACGCACAACGTTAATTGGGGCAGCTTTTATCAATTTCAAAAGAACTTAAAGAAGCTTTGCGCAATTACTTCAACTTGTTTTCAAGCTTTGGTAATAAACACTAGATCTACTCATATTTTGAATATCCTATGAAATTTACGTGCAGTTTATTAGGCCAAAAATGTTTTAAGAAATTGAGTAGATTGCAACAATTCCGACACCTCCGGGGGATAAAGGTTAAAAGAAAAATTAAAAGAAAAACTGAAAATCTTTAGTTATCATTTAGGCTGAAAACAAAATTGTGAAGACCACTCATTTACATAAGTGTTGATCTCAGAAACATTTACATAGTTAGCCTGAAATATTTTAAGATTATATCAATTTAATATAAATGAACAGCATAAATGATGGAGTACAATAATGAACAAATAAGATAACAAAAACCCAAAACATGTACATATAAACGGCATATTGATAAATAATTTATTTCCATCGTCATGGGAAGGTATATAAGAGAAATTATCTATTTAGTTATCTATTTCTTTAATATAGTTATTATTTGCATGCAGAGTGGTGGGTACCTTTATGCACTTATCCCTCTTTTATGAAATTACGACTACGACCTTCTAAACAAAAATAGAAATAATGGACAAGGCCTTTAATGTTTGACACTTCTACGTACAAGAAAATTTAGTGATTATTTACGGGGCAATCTCAATTGCATTTACTTTAGCACATCCGTACTTCACAATTGCTACAAAAATCAAACAAAAAACCTTTGACTATTGCCTAATGTTTATTGCCAGTTTTAACTGAATCAGCATGATCAATCCAATATAAAATTATTTTGTGGACTTCCTAAAGTGATCTCCTGCATGGATAAGCAGGCCATTCAGACAACCAGATTATTTAAGTATATTTTATACTAGATAAAGGGTGAGGCAGAGATCGCTATCAGATATGATGTGCCTCAGTTTACGATGGTGAGGGATTAGGCTCTCATCGCGGCTCGCCTTTTGAGAGTATAATTCAATTTGCGACGTGAGCTTGTTTGGCAATTCCGCACTTCACAATTACAAAAGAAAAATCAACAAAGCACATGGCTATACATATCCATTTGTATCGACAGCTTTAACCGAAACATATAATCAACAAATCAAACCGACAAAAGTATTTGAAATCCAGAATAAAATTATACCATCAATATAGTTTTAGTCTTCCTAAATAGATGCCATATGTTCACCCTACACTAAATACTTCCCTTCGTATTGAATTCACGTTCCTTTAGGCACTTCAGACAACCCAATATTTTAAGTGTATTACTTATAGATGGAGGTTGAATCTAGTACATGTACCTGATTAAAAGGTCAAAAATGCTTACTAAGCTTAAAGAACACGGTAAGTGTATATCATATAACATCAAAGATGATGCTACTCCCCGTGGAATTAACAGCCGTTATTTTGTTTATTATTTTTTATACGTAGAGGCAGTATCTACTATATCAAGCTCACAGTCTTCTACAATGAAAGTGAATTAAAATCACAGGTAGCTAAAAAACACCCTTGTAAAAAGCTATGCTTCAGTATTTTTCGTTTCCACATATATGTTAACGGATTTGGAACACTAAAAGCTACTGTTGTTACTGATGTTTTCCTTACTATATGAAATAATACTTTAAGTGTACATTTTATCCTTGTATCATTAAAATAATGAAAAAAACGTCAATATTCATCTGTATCAAAATAATCTTTAAATGAATTGCCCAACTGTTTATCTAGGCTTTTACAGTCTTTTACAATAGGTATGTTGAAACCACTTGTTTAATAAATCAAATCGTAAATTAAGAAACAATCAGAATATAATACATGAGTTTAAGTGTCAGTTTTTGTTATATAATTATAACCTGACGCTGGCGCCGCTATACGGTGTTTCTAAAATCACTGCCCTCTCCTAAATGAGTACCTCAAAAAGTGTAGAAGGGCAATGTGTTTGGTGCATATTTCGTTGTAATCATGGAGTTAGGTTTATTTAAAGTTGTTCTGATGCCATATTTGATCTGCAGAGGACTTTGGTAAATTTTTGAGGCTTTTTCCCAAAAATGCATAAGATTCTGGAAATACAAAATGTGGCCCTCAGTGATGGGGATGGTATTTACTTGAACGCACGGTATTTCGAAAAACGTGCCTTGATGGTGTATATTTCTCATTATATTTTGTTAAAAGAGATCATAATCAATTAAGAAAAGGCAGTTTTGAAGAAACCAGTACTTTTGTTTAATTAATGAGTTATCGGGTGTTTTTAGGGAGCCATTTTGTACAGAAAGCTAATGGGCAGCTATTTTGTGGTGTGCCGCCTTTAATACCCTCACATTCTTTTTTTGCACTCCTATGTACCATTATGCTCATCGAGAGGCAATATATAATTGGGGACATTTTAAAAATGGCAAATACGTTCAGCTTATGGTGTTTGAGTTAAGATGTAGTAAAAATT
>JXSR01S013211.1:24246-36343 GCA_000969725.1 Ophiothrix spiculata
AAAAACATTTTCCTTCCCGAAATTTTTAATAATCTTTCAGGAAGAAATATAAAATATAGGTGCCGTTATAAATGGCGGCCAAATTACCGATTTTCGTTTCGCAACATCTCGATTTTGGCAAAAATTCGAAAAACTCACTTCCCGAAGGAATTTTCCAATGCAATTTGGCTCAAATTAGGAGATCATAAATACATTGACATTGTTGGAATAAAATTTGGAAAATTTTGCTCCGGACAGTTTCATGGGCAAATCAATTTTGCCCCCCCAAATGCTAATTTATACTGATTAACTCGAAAACGATGCTTTTTTTTCCGCAAAAAGAACCGCAACTACTAAAAAAAATAACCGCCAGAAATATTGCGGCGTTAAAATGCGAGAACCGAAAAACCAAATGTTAGGTTACCATGATACCTCCCCCATCTATGGCACGCCACAGGCGTCAAAAAACGTCCAGTTTTAAAAAAAGACGTCCAGTTAAAAAAAAGGACGTCCAGTTTTAGAAAACTATTGTCCAGTTTGAAAAAAGGCGTCCAGTTTGAAAAAATTGTACCCAGTTTAAAAAAATGGTACCCAGTTTGAAAAAAGGGACGTTTAATTTATAAAAAGGCAACAATTAGAAAAATGACGTCCAGATTGAGAAAAAGATGTCCAGTTTTACAAAAATCACTCTCAGTTTATAAAAAGTACATCCAGTTTATAAAAATAACGTCCAAATTGATAAAAATGACGTCCCGCAGATTGAAAAAAAGCTGTCCAAATCAATAAAAAGGACGCCCAGATTAAAAAAGGTGTCCAGTTTTATTAAAAAAATAGCTGTAAATGTCTCCCAGTTTATTAAAATGGCGTACAAATTGATAAAAATAACGCCAAGATTGAAAAAAACTGTCCAAATTAATAAAAAGGACGCCCGGATTGAAAAAAAGGTGTCCAATTTTATAGAAATAGCTAAAAACGTCTCCCAGTTCATAAAAATGGCATCCAAATTGATAAAAATGAAGTCCAGATTAAAAAAAGTTGTCCAAATTGATAAAAATGACGTCCAGATTGAACAAAAACTGTCCAAATTAATAAAAGGGACGCCCGGATTGAAAAAAAAGGTGTCCAGTTTGATAAAAATAGCTTAAAACGTCTCCCAGTTTATAAAAATGACGTCCAAATTGATAAAAATGACGTCCAGATCGAAAAAAGGTGTCAAGTTTTATAGAAATAGCTAAAAACGTCTCCCAGTTTTAAAAAAATGGCGTCCAAATGGAGAAAAATGACGTACAGATTGAAAAAGGGTGTCCAGTTTTATAGAAATAACTCAAAAAAGGTCGTCCAGTTTATAAAAATGACGTCCAGTTTATGAAAATAGATAAAAAGAACGTTCAGTTTGTAAAAAGGACGTCGAGTTCTAAAAAAAAAGGCGACCAGATTAAAAACGCGCCGAGATTTCCCGGGTGGGGGCACTCAAGTATAATGCTGCAGGCGTAGTTGTTGTTGAGGACAGAAGGCCCGATTAAGGGTATCAAAAGAAGCTCATTTTCACAAATTCGGGTACTTTTTCAAAACCTAGTGTTAAACTGTAACGGTAGATTCCACATTTAGGGTATGAATATCAGGTTTCCTGTTTGAAAACAGTGTGGTATACCGTATCATGAATTGTCGGCGTCACAACTCTTCAGAATGTAAATAAGCAGCCAATTGTTTACAAACGCGATCAGTACCCTGAAATTGGTGGTCACGTGACTAATTTTGTCCGAGGAATTTAGGCAGAGACATTAGTAGAGACCATCCAGCTATCCACTCTATAATCGCCTGTCTAACTATTCTGAACGTAAAACAATCTCGCCCGGGGGGGGGGGGGGGGGGGGGTCAACTCAAGTATACTGCTGCAGGCATAACCTGGTCACAAGTTTTCAAATCACCCCTAAACGAGTGATTTTTTCCTGAAGCCAAAATAAGTCAAAATATACAAATTTTCCCCTATTCACACACAAAATGTGGAATTTACCGTTACAATTTTAACACTAGGTTTTGAAAAAGTACTCTATGGCTTCTTTTGATAGGCCTACCCTAATCGATGCACCTGATTAACCCTTCTTCCGGGGGGGAACTGATATTTGTGTCTGGATAACGTTACACCCAAGTTCCGCAGGTTCTGAAAGTGTCGACCCTATGTGAGACCAAAAATTGGCAAAAGTGAGTGAAATGATACCCTATCATATCTGTTCGAATGGATACCCTATCCAAGCCCTACCTGCTCAAATGCATACCCTATCTGAGACTGTACACAAATGTGTCGAAATATTTAAAACAAGAAATCATAATTATGTTAAATACCCTGTTCACCATTTAAACACTTTTAGGAAGTGTTTCTAGATATTTTAACACTTAAGTTGCCAATTTAAGGCTCCATCGTCATTAATTTAACAATTCTTTTCAAGTTTGATACCCTACCAGGGACAACTTTAATACCCTATGTGCCGGGCCTATGTGAGACTTCCAGAGTACCAGGTCAATTTATATCCTATGATAGTGGTTACCCCGTCAGAATACCCATTTACCCCCGCCGGGCCCTTTCTGTCCTCAAAAACCGGGAAATCTGTTATTATGTTTTTAGGTCACTATTTTTTTTTCCGGTCGAATTTTTTTTTTCTCTCGATAAAAAAAAAAAAAAAATCTCCAGAAAACCTAAAAAAAAATGCGGTAAAATTCGAATTTTTAACCTAATGCGCGCGGGAGGCTGAGACAGAGTTCTTTTTTTACTTTGGCCTGATACTAAAATTTTAGGAGCATCTAGGAAAGGTATGTACTTTTTTATAACTTTAAATTCTCCAACTGCACTGCAAGAAAGTTGGGCAAATTTGGGAGTGATTTTGCCCAACGTTGATGAAGTATACATCCCTACCAACGTTGGGCAAAACACAAATAACCTGTTGGGCACACACCCCTGCCCTAATGTTGGGCAAAGCTATTTAAGGCGGAAACGCGATTCCATCTGCCCTCTGTGGGGTAAAAGCGATGCAAAATTTTGGCAAAGTGTCTGATCTACGGTGCTTTTTGAGTTTGCCCAACAGTTAGTAGGGATGGATATTTGCCCAACTTTCTTGCAGTGTGCTTTAGCTTTTCAAAACGATTTTTCTACATGTAGCCATTTTTGGAACACCTAAGATTTTAATGAAAATTGATTTGAACATCTTTTTAAACCCTATCCTATAAATCATTTTTGATACCCTAAACAAGGATCCTATTATTGCTTGACAAAACAACCCTAAATCCTTGTTTTCATTTACGCGGATGGCTACACGATCAATTATGAGTGCCCCCGGTAAGTAATTCCCTATCCTGATATTGGAGCTTGATATAAACACCATCTCCATAAATTCTCAGACACTTTCTGGGACTAATATTGCTGTAAGTACCCATCAAACATCTCATATCCCTATGTGACTCCTGGGTATTCTGAACAGGATGATAAACCAAATCACATTAGTTGCAGCATCACGGTTGTATAGATTTACTTCTTAGTTAAAAGTTGACACATGATGAAAATTATATGATTTTAAATAAAGTAAAATATTGACAAATATAAGTCCCTTGCTCCGTGCTCTCTCTGTTTTAATTCGCTTATAGTACATATGCATATTGCTAGTCTGAGAAATTTCAATAATACTTTTGCTGTATAACCATTATGGAAATAAAGTAAAATAAAAAGATTTCGTGACTTTGAATATCTTAAACTTCACACCAGACACAAAGATAGCAATTATATAACCTCATGGTTTCCAAGACACGTTCTCACCATATACCGATGACTTTTTACACCCAATTCGTCTGTTTTGCCTATCTAGCTTTAACATTTCGTTGCGTTATTTAAGGTGCCCACTGGAGACGTAATTACGAAGCCATTACGTGACAAACTGGTTGATCTACAGTATCTCAAAAACTGTTAAAGTAAAGCCTGGTTGCCTTATTTTGGTATAGATTTCTACTTTAGATTTGACTTTGTAAATATTGATGAAAAACATTTCATTTTTCCCAAATATGTATATTTGGTGATTTGCCAATGAGTTTAGGGTCGCAAAATGATTTAGAAGTACCGACTGTCCGTAACATGGTAAATCTTCGCGATAGTCTAGCACCCCCCCCCCCCATTTCATTTTTTTTATAGAAAAGTAAAGGTTTTAATGCATCGAAACGCCCTGAATGAATTTTGGGCTAAATTTCATTGCATCTCTGCATATGAAACAATAAGAATCTTAATTAGTGGTGTGTGACCTACCATCGTCGTGAATACCGTACGTGTAGTTTAAACTTTAAAGGACATAATGTGATGGCAATTTTGATTTTATTTTATTTCATCTGTTGCAGCATTTATTAAGCTTTAAATGACACTTTACTTGTTGAAATTGATCAAGGCGATCACATTTTACAACAGAAAATCTGCTTGAAATTCTTATTATTTTCTATATTTTTTGCTGCCTATTTTCACTTTTCACCTGTATCTTGAAAAGTGTTCTGTCGCAAAGTCCTCACACATTAGAATAATATTTTCTTTGTTTGTTAGGAAACATTAATTTGACCTAGCTTTCGCAAAAATCGTTATTTTCCGATCCGAAAGTACTCTATGACGTCATAATCACGTAAAGCTTGGTTGATTTCATCGATTTTGGCGTCATCGGATAAGAGAGGACCAATCTTCCCATTGGTATAGCAAAAGAAACCCCTTTGTTGAGACATGTTACAAAAGGGTTTGGTTAGACGAGGAAAATCGTCTTCATAGTTATGTTTTATTCGTGTTAAATTTTCATGAGGATTATGTAAGGCACAAGCATTGTGTACAAAATGAATTCAAAATATTATTGAAATACTTGAGTAGCGGGTGTGATAGGGAACTTTTAAAGGCTGATTGTATAACATATAAAACATTCAAGGATGATTCAAAGCATCTCTCAATAAATTTTTCTAAAACATTAATTGTCCATCATGTAAGTTTTTAATAGATACGAAAAATATCATGGTATGAATGGTGAATTTCATTACAGGTTAAAAGTTGTTTCATTTGAATTCGTAATAACATGATAAAGACGAAGAAAACTGAAAAAAAAAACTGACACTAAATTAACCCAGTTTGCAAATGGTTTCGAATTCTCACAATTGTCTAGGTATCAGATACATCCCGAACATGAACGTCAAGCTGGGTATATATACAATTATCTTGATAAAACGGGTAGCTGAGAGCGTGTACTTTAACCTTCGTCTAACCAAGCCTTTTTTTTTGTAACACGTCAAGCCAAAGGGGAGGGGGTTGTTGTTGTAGCGACCCCCCCCCCCCTTAATGACCAACCTTAAGTGGTACCCCCTATTTTTTCATCAAAATGACCGCAAAGGATGTAAAAGAGATTACCCAAAAGCCTTGGGTCGGTTGCTTTTCCGTTTTTATGCTGCGGGGAAAAACTTTAGAGAGTGCAACAACCCCCTAACTTTTTTCATGTTTAAAAAGAGATTATCCAAATAAATGGGGTCCGTTACTTTTGCAACCACTCCCCTTGGTTAGACGATGGTTAAGTATCTGAATGATGCCAAAACATATGCTTTAGCAATTTTTGTAATTTGGGTCATAAGTCACACCCTCTTTTTTACATATACCTTAAATGTGTCTTTGTTTTAAACATATCATGTCTTACCGACGTAATTTTTGTAACGTCTGTTATCAAAGGGTGGAGGTGGTTACCACTCCATATGAAATTGAAATTTAATCGCCAAAAGTTTAAATTGTTTGGTACCATAGTATAGGGTATGGTCTCCTATTTCTATTGATACCAAAATCATGAAAATCGGCCAAGGTGTTACGTAATTATGACGTCATAAGAACTTCAGAGTGAAAAATCACGATTTTTGCCCAAAAACAAATTTGCTGTAAACGTTTCAAATATCAGAATTTTACCCTGCTTTTACCTTATAAAGAAGGAAAATGGTGTTTCTAAGATGTTCTGTAAGTTTTAGGTCCATACCATGCTGATATATTTCAAAATGGGGACTTGAAATAATCCAAGGTGGCAACCACCCACTTACCTTTCGACTTTGAAGGGACCCCCTGACCCCCCCGCCCCCGAAGGTGACATATATACGATTTTTATTCGCTAAAATAACCACAAAAGTGGTAACACCCCACCCCACCCCATTGGTAAGACAAGTGTTAAAGCTAATTTAATATGAAAATATGTAAAGATTGGTAAATTTCGTGTGTTTTAAATTCAAATTGTCGCAAAAAAGCAAATGTTCATTAAATAGAACGAAACAATAATTTAGAATGCATATTAGCATTAATATTTACTAATAGAGGGAGCAGTTATATATAGTAATATCTTTTTTTAAAACATGTGCAGTTCAAATATTTAAAAGAATCGTCCCAAACTTGTCCAGAATGAGCAACAGCATGTTTGTGGGCAAAGATGTAACTATATAAACAGCACTATTAGATAATTAAGTAGGACCATTAAAATAATCAATGTAAAACAATATGGTTTTAAATGGTACAACAGAAACATCTTGCCCCTAAATATGTTATTAACATGTTTCAATTCCGAAATCGTGCATATATTGAGTTAAAAATGGCTAAAATGATATATTTTTATGCACAAAATGAGTTTCAGAGACTTGAGACTAGCATTAAGGACATTAAATATCCGAAGTAATTACTTTAATGGAAACGAAATTTGAAAATAATTTAAAAAAAAGGCACTTTTATGCACGTAAACGGAATACGTCAACATTAACTTAACATTAAAACATTAGATATCCAATGATAATCAATGGAAAATGTAAAGGAGAATTAACAGAAATATATCTCCCAAGGGAAGGTTGCTAACATTAAAACATACTGAAATGGTTCGAAATATAGAGCTCAAAATAGCAGGAAAAGTGCATATTTTCATACAAAATTGCTTTAAAGACACTAAAAATCACATCAAAATGTTCTGTTATCAAAAGTAATGGATAAATATTGCTTTAAGGGTTACAAATGGGACGTTCTGACCAAGGAGTCATATGTTTTAATATGGCCGCCAAAATTATATTTCTTCAAGTATGGGTATGTTGTACTGTATTCAGGCGGTTGTTTTGGGTCTCTTTTTCGACAACATTTTTAATCTATCACATGTTAATGACATTATTTGGTTACAGTATATAATGTTGTGACATGTTGCCATGTTGTGACCAACAGTATTTAATATATCTAAATGCTGGTTATTGTGGTCATTTCTAACCTGGTTTTTGAATTTTTAATTTTCTAAAAAATCGTAGGAATATTTGCTAAATATTATAGAAAATTACTAGTTTTACCTAAATACCAAGTTTAAAATGGATATCTGCTATACAAATTACTAAAAAGTACATTCTTAGAATCACGGAGTTACACCAACCCCTGACCTCCGAACTTTGAACGGACACTGTATCCCCCCTGAAGGTGGTAGGGTCATTTTTCTTCCGCTACAATAGACACAGTGAAACCTTGTCCGATTCTGATGGTAAACCATACCATACTGGTACAGAAAAAAATATGTTTCACCAATCTGCATTAAATTTTGCACTTGATACCCAAAGCAAACATATAAAATATAAAACAAACACATTGCTATGATTGCAATTTATTTATACATATATACATTATAAAATAATTAAATACATTTGAAGTACATTGTAAAATAAATTCTGATAACTAATTTTATTTTTGTTTAATTTGTAAATTTTATCATGTATATTTGGTTAATAGTATCTAGTTTTTGTTTTATCATTATGCTATAGAGCTGATAAATGTCACAATTGATGAAAACAGTGTTTCCCTTTTCTTAAATTTGAGCTTTTTGATATAAACATGGAATATTATTATTATTGGTTCTAAATACAACATTTCTCCTCGAATTTTGGAATAATGCACGTCATACTTCAATAGAGATTGGTGACCTTTTAGGCAATCGACTTTTAAAGTGAGTCTTACACTGTGACGGGCCAACCTTGGTTATAGACAACTTTCGTATGTCCCATAATGACGTCATGCGCACAACTTGCGAATATAGTCAATTGCGCAGAATGTTCGAAATTTATGATACTTTCCAGATGCATTATGGGATATGCGAAAGTAATATTTTATTGATTTTCTCGGATATAGCCTCCTTTACAGCACGTTTAAAAATCTCGGCGATGGGATCTCTATGTTTTTTAAACAGCACTACATTGTATGCTACCTTTTAAATAGAACAGTTAGTATCTACCTACTACTTAGGGCTTACTTAAAATATCGCGATTAAAAAAAAAATTGTATTCCCATAGTTAAATTATCACTAATTTGAAAAATAAAATAAAAAAACAACAACAACATTCAACAAATGCACGATTTAGAGTGTCAAAAAGGTCACTGACAGCTAATCATCCGAACAAATTGTGTATAGATCATCCTTTCAAACCAATAATTTGATTCCCACTAACAAAACATTTGTATATACATCATAGATTTAAAGGGGAGATACAAGGCAATACGCCATTTTTATTCCGGCATGGAGACAAAATTGGGCTTATTCGGATATTGGCCGATAGCTTGCCGATGATGCATCGCACCTTGTCATAATGCGCGAATATTGAAGCACGCACACACGCTTTTCGTGCCGGTTGGCGTATCATTCGCGTCAAGTATTATTTGCGCAGGTTGTCTCTACGCGTAACTAAGTCTCGGCACTCGGAGTTGATTTTGCCGCGAACCGAGTTGGACCCGAATACCCCAATTTGAGCTCAATGGCTGACGACGCCATTACACGGGCCGGTATGCAAAGCCTGGTATCTCCCCCTCTATATCTATGATATACACACATGTAAACATGAATATAACTTCTAAGGCTATAATCCAAAAACGTACCTTCTTCATAACATACTGTCTTAATAAATCAAAGGAGTACTTAGAATTCAAAGTTTTATTTCTAGAAACATTAACACAAATGATAAATTCGTCTGAAAGCTGATTTTGATGAATTAATTTAACTATGTCACTGTTTACATCAACATACATATTAATCAATAATATGGCGACCTTGGGAGTTCTTTTACGTAAATCCGGGATGCGCTGTTCCATCCGCTTTCTGCATCAAAATTTCCATATCCGGGGCAGTCACCGACATGAGCACGCACAGTGATCCATCCAGAACCCAACGTTTGACAAACACCTGCCAGAAAAGAAAGAGAGCAACAAATGGAAAATTAATGAATAATAGGGAGCTTTCTATTACACCGGATGGTGTAAGTAGTGGATTGCGTGCCACACCAAGTCCAGTTAAATTCTATCACATCTATTTTAATAATGTGCCTTAGAGCACTGTTACACATCACCGTATAGAGTCAATACGTACGAATAACGTACAAACGTTTTTTTCGTACTGAACGTGTGCCAAACGTACATCACTCCCACAAGGCGAGACGCGTACTGACATACACGTTGAGAAAAGACATACAATTTGTAATTTGATTTGCATCATAAAAATGTCTTCTGAAAATATGATGCAAATCAAATTACAAATTTCAGCCCCGCTAGTGTCAACGTGTTGTTTCCTTGGGCAAGGCACTTTATCCTCATTGCCCCTTTTTGCAATGTGTAGCGTGCACTTCGGGCTGCAGTCTACTTAATTGCATTGTTGTGTGTTTAGGGTGTGTTTAATAATTTGTAAATTCTAGCAATTTGACCTGCGTGTCGCGATTAGAGTTTGAAATAAAAAAAAAACCATTTATTTTATTTTTTTATTTATTAGAACCAGCGTTTCTAAATCTCCATCTCGTCTCACTTTGCTGTCCAGACCGTCAAAATCCTTTGCTTTATAATGGTCTCGAAGAGTAAAAATATTGTTCAGGGCTACGAACTTTGAACAAAATAAATACAACGGGTAATTAATGAATAGAAAAGGGCTAGAAATGTATAGGATTATGAGGTGGCATTGACATCCTGATTTGGGTCTTCCGCAACCTACCTGCAATATTCCTGTGTCTGAGTAAGTTCATGCTATTGGTGTTTGTTTGATAGACATCCCCGTCAATTGTTATCGGTGAACACTCAGCATTATTAAATGTAAAGTACCATCGCTTGCAACATCCGTGGCAGCCGTACAAACGCATGTTGGCTCCGTAGAATACATAAAGGGCACTATCACTCTTTTCCTTATATATTTGACATGACTGTAAGGAATTATAACAAAATACATAACTACAATGTTTTTTTTTATCCTCCTCCTCCTCCTCCTCCTCCTCATCATCATCATCATCATCATCATCATCATCATCATCATCATCATCATCCTTATCATCCTCATCTTCTTCTTCTTCTTCATCATCACCTTCATCTTCATCCTAATCTACATCATTACTCACATTTTTAAAAAGAACATTTGAATGTGTAGCATCACTGAAATAACCGCGTTAATTCAAAAGGGGGAAATGGTTCTATTGGAAAGCCCGTAATGTATTTTCGCTTCCTTTACATCCGTGATGCAAGTGTTAGTTCTAACATACCTACTGGCATAAATGTAGATCGTCATATCGAAAGGTACCTTAATACCGGCATAGTACATTACGAGATACGGGCCATTGAAGCTAAGCATAGTTAAAAATCACGTCCAAGGTCGAATTTCTATTTTCATCAGAAAGGTTATCATTGAAATGTATTCTATCATATTAATCAGGTTCCAACATCCAAAACATAAGAAAAATGTAGTAAAACCAAGCTAAAAATCCTCTCTCCATTCAAGATTTACTAAGTACAAAAACTTTAAACTCGATTTTCTCAGTACTATAATTTTCCGAATCAGCCAGATGCCTTTTACCAATGTGGGTGTAACTTCGCAACCGAACATCCAATAACCAAAATCAAGGTGTCATTTTAAAGCTTAAAGTCTCAGCTTTTAGATGAGACCAAAAAATCAATTTTGATTTTGCCGACCTTAAGGTACCTTTTGAATGTATTCAACTCTCAACATACATTTCTAGAACAGTTTTATGCTGAACATGATGGTGAAGTCAGTTTTTGAACAAGATGGTTAACTTTGACGAAAATGCTACGAACCGTTTTGGACAGCTTGGTCAAAATTAGCACAGATTTAGGGACAGGTTTTTTCAAATGTTTGATTGTCACTTTCATTTTTGAAAACAAAAGGTAAGAACATACAATTGTTTTCAAAAATCATTATTTTTGACATTTTATCTGTTTTTGACTTACAGTTGGCATTGTTAAGAAAATAATAAAACATTCAATAATGTAAGAAGACATTTTGTTACAGACATTTTCTTCTAGCTTCCAAAGAGTAAAAAAAAATCTTCAATGCAAATCTACACTGAACGTTCCAGAATGTTTGGGGGCAAAAGTATGTCGACTGACATTTTGCTTTCAAAATTGACAATTTCGATACCATTATCATATTCAACACGAAGACCCACTTCAAGAAATGTATACTTCGATACAATTAGTCCAACAAAAGTACAATCTTTGTGCATAAAGTTCCATTTTTCCGGATAGCTAGAGAAAATATGTTATTTTATAATCCATGGAATTAACCCTCGTCCACCTAAGGTAACGGATTGTCGCCGATTACCCCAAAACGCTAAACAAAGTGACCCGGGCATCTAAGTAATTGTTTTTACTTACATTGCGGTCATTTTGATGAAAATAAGTCGGGTGTACCATCTTATGGGGGGTAGGGTAAGCCATCAAAGTGTGTTGGTAACCCCCCCCCCCCCTAATATAAAAAATATCTGCATGCTAAGAAGCTTAAAATTACAAAACATGTTAGAACTACACTTTTCTTTATTCATTAGCATTTTTTTTTTGTCAATTTTCGCCGAAAATCCGATTTCGGCAAAATTTTCCGACCTGAAGTATTTTATGACGTCATAATTACGTAACGCGTTGGCCGATTTTCATGATTTTGGTATCAGTGGAAAGAAGAGACCCATATACTATGGTATAAAACAATCACATTTTTGGCACGTCAATTTCATTTTCATAGGGGGGGGGGGGTACAATCTTTTTCGCATAAAATTCCTGGCTCTACTGGATAGTTAGAGAAAAATATATGTCATTTTA
>JXSR01S013212.1:0-22423 GCA_000969725.1 Ophiothrix spiculata
TTTCAATAATTAAGCTTCTCTAATTAAACAATTAATAAACAAAAACAGACAATTCAGTTTCACATAACAACCTTCACAACTAGTTGGACGCCCAATGTATCTTTCATCCAATATACACCCCATTTAACCACACAAGTATACGTTACAATAAACTCTTGGCAGCATGACAAAACATGACATGACAAAAAGTAATGTAACAACTAAAGTAGTTAAAAACACGGCTCTATTAGAATCTATTTGCTTTTATTTCTCTACATTATAACTTTTTAATGTTTTTTTATGCAACAATAAAAATAAAATAAAAACATAGACTTTGATGTTTTTTTGAGTAAATCATCGGTCTTTATTCGTTTATTGTCTTATTTTTACAGAGCACCTATGTTCCTTGAGCATTTATTTCAAATGAGATCATCAACCTTACAGGGTATCCCAGAAGAAAATACAATCTTTGCTTTTAATTGTTAACGGAAAGTTAGAAAGTATGTAAAGGATGCATTTTATAACCCATGAATTCAACTTTCAGATACCATTTGTTTCATACTGACTATCCGTTAAACCCAAGAAAATTGCACGCAAGGATTGTAAGTTTTTTTTTCTGGGACACCATGCAGAATTCAATAGATGTAGATTTAAAGAATGGACTTCACATCACGTTCAGACACGATTTCCTACCTGCACCCGATACCATATTTCTTCCAGCTGTTTTCATACGAGCAGCTGCATGATTGGATTACTATAAACAAATTTAAAGAGTAAACGAGAGCCAACAAAAGGCACAGCATATACACTCGGATAAAATACAATGTGAAACAAAATCCAACATAAGTCTGTCTGTTTTTTTCCGTTTGCATGATTAAATCCTTCTTTTCTTGTTTGGTTAACAAAACGACACCGTTTACGTATATAATAAGCACGTTTGTACTTAAAGCAATATTATAAAGTGTTAAAAATGAAGCGCGCCTCTTCACCCACCACTTTGTATTATTTTGTTTAGCTTTTCGACTATGTTTTGGGTAGACAAGATTATAATATGCTTACTTAGTTTTTATGGCCATTTGTTGAATTAAATTCGCGATCCCGAATTAAATTCCACATGTATTAGTGTATGAAAGCTACATACAATTTTGTTTTATCCATTTTCGTTGGCAAAACAATTTTATGACAAAAAAACAAATGAAAATGAAAATGAATATTATCATGTTTTCTTTTGGGGTTCCTTTTTGATCTTTATTGATTTTCTGTCTCTTCACGTAGTTAAATAACTTTTTGGTTAACAAGTATTTGTTGCTTTGTTTATTTAATTGTTTTAAATGTCTTTAAATATTACAATATATATGTTTGTGTGCTATGAAACCACATAAATGTCTTTTTACGAGCATATGAAACTTTAAAAGAATACACCAAAGATAAAAGACTTCACCGAAGATATATGCCATAATACACTTTAAAGATATTTCCTTTTATGGCATGTCGTTGCTTATCGACGATATTTGAAAACGACGCTTAGTTAATGACACTTCCTAAACCCTAAATGAAACCTTCTTTCCATTAGAGAATGTCGTCAATGTGTGAATTTTGCTGTGGGACTAGGGCTGTAAAAAAACATAAATACCTTGAAATGATTGAGTTATTCTTAATTATTCATTTTGCTTAAATTTACACAAGGACTTTTTTGCAATAATGCCCAAACATCAAGAAAATGGGAAAAATAAATAAAATAAAGAGTATGGCTTCAGGGTTTTTATTGATGGATACGTGATTACAAATATATTTTAAACTAATAGCTGGTTATATGAGGGCAGGACTTTTTTGCAATAATGCCCAAACATCAAGAAAATGGGAAAAATAAATAAAATAAAGAGTATGGCTTCCGGGTTTTTATTGAAGGATATATGATTACAAATATATTTTAAACTAATAGCTGGTTAAGGCTACTGTTCTTCAAAAAATCGTGACGGAGACTGCAGAAAATTTCTCACTTACATATGACACAATATGATATCCGATGTTTAGAACTTTTTTAGCAAATTTTTGAATTTTGTTCATTTTTGTTTTTCTTCGTTTTTACGTATTGTAACTTCAGGTTCTAAATTTAGAATATGTGTAGGTTAATATTGTCTAAGTTTTAGAATGAAGGAAAACAATCCGCAGATATTGCTTTAAATTCGTTTTTTTTTAGGAAAAATTAATGTGCCACAAAACAAGTACCAGCAAGTGTATCTAGCTATTTCTGAGAAATAATATTTAAAAATGCCAATGGCAGTAACTTAAAACTTGAATAAAACCAAATAGAATCAACGTTAACCCTTAAAGACCTGGGAGTGTATGGCCAATCTCCGCATTCCAAGATCTCAAAAATCTCAGCTTGGTGAAACAACAAGTGCACCAGCTTTTGGTGAAGATGCGTAATATGGAATTTCCAAATAATAATCAAACTGTTAAAGTTTGCAAAAGTAATGTTTTCGTTAAAAGATGCTTGAACGTAAAATTAAGTATTAAAATGTTCCTTAGAGTATTGTATGTTGCTGTTACTGTATTTCTAGTATTTTTGAGAGCATCTAAGCACCAATCTAGTAATATTGCATATATACCGCAAGTTCAAAAGCACTTCTCTGTAGTAACAACATCTCGATGTGAAAAAGGTGCCGTAGCCTTAATGTTTAAACTGAAAAGTTTGTGAATTATTAAAACGTGTCAAGTAATGATGTCATTGCCATCACCAATTTAGGGATTTTGTTATGTAATTTGCATCAACTTATGCCAATCATCAGCAGTTAACCGATTTTCATAATGTCATTAAACGAATTTGGTTCTCGTGCGATCATCTTCCCCCTGGAAGCATTTATTTCATAAGGTTGTCAAAATATTTTTAAATAAAAATAGTACTCACGTGTCCCCATTATAATATTTCAGTCGAATCTATAGCAACATTATTGGTTTTATATTATTAAATTACATGAGAAGCAATAACAAATTAATTTGTTTATACAGGCGTTTCTTTTGCTTAAGTACTTTCTCTAGAATCTTTGAGATTTAAATATTGTGCAATTGGTTTATATTTGATATCATCTTATTTAAGAAAGACCTATGATCTTTAAATACCTGTAAAAACTCCTGAAACAGTACAAAAATGAACTGCAAATGTACTGTTAATTAAAAATAGGCTTTTGCTCCACTTACGTACCTTTCAAAGCAAATAAAACAATGGTTTAGCTCCAGAATATCATAAAATCCCAACTTGAACAGCCAAATTGTTAACTATACAGGGTGTATCAAAAAGAGGTGCTTCTATTTCAAAAGTGTAATACATTCTGTATTATTTAAGTTAAATAGACCATTGTCTTCCAATAACAGACAAAACAAACACAAAAAGAATTATAATGATTTTTGGACATTGTAAATAAAATCAGCTGTGCATGAATTACTTGATTCCACATCTGTAATTTTTTTTACATAAGGCTACATGTTGTTTTGATAAAAAGAAGATCAAATGAGACCAAAAGAAAAACGTCTGACTTATGAATGCTAAATCCTGTCCATTTTGGGCTTGTTCTGATAACTTAAGTGTCAGTTAAACTTTTGATATTTAACTATTGTCTCCTATTTGTTATCATGCTTCATTTACAAGGCCATGACACTGTCAACACAAAAGGCAACAAAGTTTAACACCGGATGAGCTCTGTTCATTTTTCCCTTTCTCATACCAATATTATAACATTTGTAAAACTACAAATACGAGAGGGTATCAACAGGTTTTAAAGATCACCCAGAAGGACAGGGGCTATATTGATGAACCTTTGTCAGGTCACTCGTCCTGGTGTACATGATTGTACAAAAATGATATTAATGGCATTTGTACTTTCTATGTAGGAGCCTGTAGATGTCAACAACCTACCTCCGCTAATGACCTTTTGAAAATGTCGGACGAAAAGGTATTCTAGATACTTTTAATAACACTTTTCAAGACAAACAATTAAACACAGTTGAAATATTTACCTTTTATTTTGCCTCCGTGTTACCATGTCAAACAAAGCAGTTACGTTTCTGAGTGTCCAAATTGAAGAATTACAATAGAACACTATCATTCGGGGAAAAAATCGGAAATCTTCAGAATATGTTGGTAAAATTTCCATTTCTCAGGAAGAAAATGTTTCAATTTGTTAACGGTTTGAGCGAAAGTGTTTCCTTTTCGTGAGGATTGATATTTTACTGTTGGCGATCGACATTATCTCTATGAAAGAATTAAGTGAACTTCATCGTATAGAGCATCCTGCACATAAATGTCTCATGTAGTCGGCCTATTTGCAGTTTTGCTTTTTCACCCCTCTCTCCTACAAACGTTTTGACTACGCCCTTGTTGCAGTCCACTATTTCGTGAATTAAGCGTGTTTTATGCCTTTTTTCCGATTTCAATGTGATTTGGTCCATTGTATATTGTGAGTACCTCAAAGACTTGAATAAAGTAACCTCATAAACTTTGAATATGATCGTTTTTAAGGCACAATATGCATCCTGCTATGTCTCTGAAACTTACTTACATGTTGATAACAATTACCCTACTTATATCAGTGTTCTTGTTTTTAATCATTGAAACAAATAAGGCCGCTCCAAGGCACAGAAACTGAAAGAATTGGTATTCTTTAGGACATATTCCCCAAATGTACCCTTATATTTTTGTTTAAAACAAGGCAGATTATCCTTGCAAAAACACTCAGGCTGATGTATATAGCGAGCAAATGAGAATATTTATAGAACTTGTGTTTTAGACGTATTATTACAGAGCATATACGCCTCAAGATTTGCCTTTATACATATGCTGTCTGTAATTGTCTTTTGACAGTTTTTATTTATTTTTTTCTTATTTTTAATGTTGTAGTTACATACAATTATACATTTACTAGATTATATAATACAGGGATTTATAACAGCGCGCCATGCCCTCCATCCAACTCCTTGCAGAATCAGCAAGACATATTACTCCCATGTAGAAGTTTTCTCTGTGAATGTGGTGCATATTTGGTAATTGAATACGCTAGAATAAGAACATCCCAACTCCATGGGCTGCCTTCTGTCAAGTTATGTAAAATATAAATGCATATAAATCTCGGAAAATGCTTTCAAATCACTAGAAAGCATTTCCATGTCTTTATCCCAATCATAGCCTCACATTTGACCTTGTAGTTGACTTTGTTAGACATTGTTAGATAATTTTCCTAGCATATAGTTGCAGAGAGGAGCTCATGGAGTTGGGATGTTCCTATTATGACTGTTTAATATAGCAATTATGTACTGTAACAATTATCTAACAATGTCTAAAAACGTAAAATAGAAGGTCAAATATGACACTATGATTAGGATATTGACATGGAAATGCTATTTTAGTGATGAGAAAGCATTTTCAGAAATGTGTATGCATTTATATTTTATAATTATGATTAAACAGAAGGCAGCTATGGAGTTGGGATGTTCTTATTCTAGCGTATTCAATTTTCAGACCCTCCTCTGCCGTTATTCAAAATAAGTTCCTGGTAAATCATTCATTTAAGGCAAATCGAGAGATGAGATTAATGTTCAGAAATCATCAAGAACTTAGCGGGAGGGGGCCTCCTCAAACAGTTATTTAGGAAAAGAAGTTGGGAATAGTTCCTTTGAAAAACAGCAATATCTTGAGTTTAAGATTCACATGATTTCATATTTTAAACCCGTCAGTGATGCCCTTCATTATCTTGTCATTGCTCGATAACCGAATGTACGATGCTTTTAATTTTGGAATCATTTTAAAAAACAAGTTTTCCAGTCATGCCAAAAACTGTTGAATTTTTGACCAAACATGGACCTTTTGCTGTAACGCGTCACATATTATCAGGCCTCTATATCGGCGGCCGTCCTAGAAGTATCACTTGGTGGAAAATTAGAGCAGTTTTTTTGCAATCCCAATTGACCTTAAACTCAAATTATTGATGTAAAGCCTAATAAATACAAAATACGTAGTGGAACATGAATCTAAAACTTTCGATAGTGTATATACATGTATATAATCATTTTATTTAATAAGTGCTGGTACATGGAAATTCAACCTGTAACTTCTCAGAAAAAATGTGTGAATATTGCCAAAAGCTCAATCTTTCTATCAAACTCTCATAAAACGGTTAATAAATTGAACAAATCGATTATGACGCAAATTGTTTAATTTGATAACAAATGTAACCTGATTTATATTGTACATTGCCTCCAGGGAAAAAAGTGAGTTGTTGTTTTGTTGTTGCTGTTGTTGTTTTAAGGGAAAGAAACTAATGTCTCATGAAATTTAAAAAAAAAATCTAGCCTATACTTTAGCACAGGGCACATACATATATGCATCTTTTCAAATCAAATGATTAAGAAGTACATGAATGGAAATGTTTAGGATTACTGAAAAAATAAAGATATTGCTGTTTTTTTATTTCAATAAGTAATCTTATGCAAGTTAACTTGCGGCGTCACGTAACAGGAGGTATGAATTAGTTTAAACCTCCTGTTTATTTAGTTTACATCTAATCTAGTCAGAGTTTGCATAGGCTTGGTAGTCTTTTAACATAATAGTAATTAAATCAATCGTGTGGGGTGAATATGTGTTTATAAATTATATAGGCCTACCCTAGCAGTTTTTAAAAAGGAAAGGTTCTGAAATTGGGCTTATCAATTCTGACAGGTATTGCAATAAATTACAGATATTATGGCATAAAACTGTTCGGTATCTCTAACATGACTTCTATATAAAAAAAAATACATCAGTCATCAAGTCAGAGTGAGAGGTTTGTAGATGAGGCTTATTCATCTCGACATGTATTGGAATTAATTACAAGTATTATTGCATAAAACTATTGAGTACTTCTACCGTGACTCCTACAACAGTCATCAGATTGCTGCATACGGCGTATATTATACCTCAAATCAATGAAAATGGATCACATGGCGGTTTACAGGAAATTGAGTGAACATGACCCAACACACATTTCTAGTAAACCATTGTCGATCGCTGAATGTGATGCCAATTCCATTACTAAAAGTAATCAATCATCTGATGAAAGGTGTAATGTTAGACTTATCTTAAAAGGATTGTAGGTTCACTGTGCAGTGATTATGAAAAATTAGTATTGAATCCACGATAGAACTCGAAATAAATACATTTCGGTTATATTTATCAGTAACACTTTCTTTTTTCTAAAACCAATATGCGCGTACATATGTAAAATGTTATGTATTACAGTTTATTTTTTATAAATTTATAACCCCTACCAACAGATTCACAAATAACACTTTGGAACATGTTGAAAAAAAGTCATTGCTTGAAGTGTGGGGTGTGTGTGTGTGTGTGTGTGGGGGGGGGGGGGGGGCATTTTCCCCCCCCCCCCCCCCCCCCCCACTTGGCTCAAAAAATCGGGACGCTGGCGGGACAAATATACAAATATCGGAACGATATTTTATACTTTTGCCGTCCCGATATTACTGTTCCACAAAATAAGCCAATTTTAGCACAAAAATCAAGGTTTTATATCGATTTTTGGCTGAAAATAACAAAATTTCCGCGCGCTCCGCGCGCATTACAAACAAATTGACTGTATATGAAGAGCCCAGTTCCAAAAGGGAATAACTCCACTTGTTGTCAAAATTGAGTTATTGGTACCAATGAGCAGCATTACCCCTTTGGTTTCATGGAATGAAACCCTTTTCCCAAAAAAACCTTTTGTTTCGATAATGGGTTTTTTCTGCTATACTTTACTGTGTGAGTTTTGCCATGACATTACCGAGTTTAGTTCCAAAAGGCCTTAACTCCACTAAAGTTTACCATTTTAGTTCCAGAAGGGAATAACTCCACCAGGAAATGAATGATCAAACAGACAAATAGCATTTAAACGGAATCTTTCAGATTTCTCAAACATATGCGTTTTAGTTACTAGCATATGTCCTAATATTTAACGATCTTCAAAAATAATATAAATGTCAAATGAGCCTGTAATTAAAAAAAAAAGTGTCTTTTTCTCCCAATTCACTATTTTGAGTTATTTCCTTTTGGAAACAAACTTTTCATATACAACAGGACGAAACATGAATTTCGGGACGGTAATTGTGTTTGCCCCCCTTGGCTTACATACCTTCGTACGGCCCTGATTTTAGTCATACATGTACTTGTAAACACTCTTAGGTACATACAGAACACAGGATTTTTTTTCTTTTGATATTAGTTTCTCATGGATTAGATATCTAACTGCCTACGCCATGCCTGATTTACCTTAGTAAAACATAAAAAAAAAAAAACCAAGCCAGCTTGACCAACTTGAAGTTGGTTAAGCTCTTTTGTACCATCAAGCTAGTCAAGCAGTTTTCAAGAGCTAGTCAAGCAGGTTTAACTAGAAATTTGGTTTGGCCAACGTAAAAGTAGGCAAGCTGTACTAACCTGCCTGATTAGTTTAAAGTTAGTCAAGCAGATGCTTGACTAGTTTATGTTTTTAGTGAAAGAGTCAATAAAAAGCCCATATATATATGGTTTTGAACGCGCATTTTGTAGTAATTCTGGATGTTAATAAAATTACAGGCATTGTGAATCGTAATTAATTTTTATTGCGTCAACCAGCACCTGCTCGCCATGTTAACGTTGACAATTGATAGAACACTTTTCCATCAACTGACATTTTACGCTAAATAATGGCCTTGTTTAGGGTTATCTTGAAAATTAATAACGCATTTGTGGTTGCTTTTATGATTAACTAGTGTATTTAGTGTTTTCCTTGATATTAATTAAAAAACAGATTGAAGCGTCTCTTTGGCATATTATTTTTAATAAGTGCACATAAATTCATTTCATCTGTTTGTTGTTGTTGTCGTTGTTTTTGGTTTACTTAAGGCTACAGTCCCTAAATAAGTGCCATTTTTGCCAACGGCATCTTTACTGCAACTTTTTAACTACTTACACATATCAGAATAATACAATTTTTGTCGTACATATGTAAAAGAGTCTCTAGTTTATACATGAGACTTTATTAGTGATTTCACGTCCATTATCAAGGTCAAAATTACGTCAATAAACTACTTCGAAAAATTTAAACCTTTTTCGCAGAAACCTTAAAATTTTATGATGTTCGAACGATTCGCCTGTTTTCAAATTTTGACAGATTATAGGCTTGATACTTTTTATTGAATTACAAATAATATTTTGTAAATGTGTTGTGTTGATTTTGAATGATAATGTAACAAACCCACGTTGTTTTGCCTGAAAAACCTAACGTGAATTACGACTCTGAGTTTGCCCTGTTTGAGCTGTGAATAGCCTGATTTTAGTATCTACATTATCTACATTTTGTCTGATATACACATTCGCATAATTTACTTACAAATTGAGCATTCCAATGAGGCAAAAATTGCATTTTTTTATGTAAACAAAAGAAAATACGGCATTCTAATGTTTATGTTTTAGATTTTAGTTCACCATCTCAACGCTGCCTTGATAGCTCAGCGGTAGATCTCTCGCTTCGTAATGCATGAATAACCCCCGCCATAATCCATGGTTCGAGTCCTCGCAAAAGGCAGTGGAAACTATTTATCTTTTCATAATTGAAAAATTGTTAGGATTCACACTTTCCTGAGCATGTGGATTCCTCGTACCCTTAAGGTGGTTACCGAGGATTTCAAAGTGCAGTTTGATCAATTTAATGCTTAATGATATCCGACTTGTAATAGAAATGCAAATCAGATATATTTTTTCAATCATTCAAAAAACTGTTTCCACTGCATCTGTGGGGAATCGAAACATGAATAATGTCGCTTTAGATCATGCATTACGAAGCACGGGAAAAAATGTGTGAAGATTTCTAAAACGCACACATTATAGATTCGTATATCTCATTTTTGTATACAAAAATAAATGTTTTGTTTTGATCCAATGCTCGGTATAAACATAAATTATACCAATACTTTCATTAAAACAGATACAATAGAATGCAGATTGAAAAAAAACCCATAAAGAACAACTTACTGTTCAATCGGGTTTTTCTTTCAGGAAAAACAGTGAGAGTTTTGCATTATTATTCAAAATCAACAACATTTATTTATATTTCTTCAATTCAAAGAGAAGACAATTGTCCATTTTGAAATTATAAGGTTTCGTCAAAAAGGGTGTCAACTTTTCAAAGGAACCTAATAATGTTTTTTTTAAACTTGCTTTTGGAATTAAAATTACTAGTAAAGCTTCATAGACTAGTTTAGAGACTCTATTCTTCATTGTCTCTACCCTCGTCTACACAGGTTATTTTTTGTAACACGTCTACCCAAGGGGGTGGGGGTGGGGGTGGGGGTGCAACCGCCCTTATTTTTTTTAGAACGGAACCCCTATGAACTTGGGTTTGCTGTCAAAAGAAAAGTATGGACCTCTCCTATTCACACATGACAAAAATCGGCTAGGGCGTTACGTTATTATGACGTCATAAAGGTCTTTCAGATTGCAAATTGGGAAATTGGCACAAATGGCCACCAAAATCAAAACTATCCTATAAAAGTTCTTAATAACGGAATTACATATTGTTTTTACTAATAAAGAAGGTCAATAATAATTCTAGCTTGCCCTGCAAGTTTCAGCTTCATACCATGCATATATTGTTCAAAATGGCAACTTAGACATTTCAAGGGCTTCATCAACCTCCCCCCCCCTTCCTACAACCCAACTTTGACGGCCTACCTTAGTATCACCTTAGTTTGTACCCCCTAATTTTTTCATTAAAGTGACCGCGCAAAGGATGTTAAAGAGATTACTCAAATGCCTGGGGTCGGTTACTTTTACATCTTTATGCAGCGGGAAACATACCCCACCCCCTGGGTAGACGGGGGTTAATCTATACATAAACATGGACTGATCTTTAAGAAAATTGAAGACTGTAGAATAAGAAGTACTTTCACATTTTGATGAAATTGAGTTATTGTTGGTTTTGAGGTAACTGAGGGACAGAAAATTATTTTGCAATTTTTTAAAACATTTTTTTCATGGTAAATGGTATTCATGCTTAAGTGAATTTGGCAACCTTTTCATACAAAAATATTTACTCTTAAAATGTTTAGATTACTTATTTTATGATAAATAAATTATTTGATTTAAGGAAACTATTATTGATTACATCAAACCAATAATTGCTACAGACTTCTAAAGTACCATAAATGATACACTCGAACACACAATAACATGTACCTACTATGTATCCAATACTCTTTTGCATTTAAAAGTTATAGAAAAGCCAGAACTTTAAACGCTGATATCTCATAATTATTAGTATGTGACTGAAGTTTTTCTTATTCTACACTTTTCAAATACACTCTTGATGCATGATCGTATTTCGAAAACCTTCACAACAAGTTGGACGCCCAATGTATCATTCATCCAATGTACACCCCATTTAACCACACAAGTATACGTTACAATAAACTCTTGGCAACATGACATGACATGACATGACAAAAAGTAATTTTATTTCTGTACGTAATAACTTGTTAATGCTTTTTTATGCATAAAAATAAAGATAAAAACATAGAAAAAACCTTACAATCTTTGCGTGTAATTTAAATGGTTAACAGAAAGTTAGAAAGTATGTGAAGGATGCATTTTATAGCCCATGGATTTAACTTTCAGATACCATTTGTTTCATACTGAATATCTATTAAACCCAAGAAAATTACCCGCAAAGATTCAAGGTTTGCTGGGACACCCTGTAGAATTCAAAAGATGTAGAGCATGGACTTCACATCATTTTCAGGCACGATTTCCAACATGCACCCAATACCATATTTCTTCCAGCTGTTTTCATACGAGCAGCTGCATTATTGGATTCCTATGAACAAATTTAAAGAGTAAACGAGAGCCAACAAAAGGCACAACATATACTCAGATAAAATACAATATGAAACCAAATTTAACAGAATTCTTTAATATCTGTTTCCTTCCGTTTGCATGATTAAATCCTTTTTTCCTTGTTTGGTTAACAAAAAGATACCATTTATTTTTTTATTCATTATTCATTTATGTACAAAATAAGCACGTATATATTTAAAGCAATGCTATAAAGTGTTAAAAATGAAGTACACCCTGTCACCCATCACTTTGGATTTGTTTAGCTTTATAAGTTTGTTTTTGGTAGACAATGATACCCTCCAAATGAATTGGCTTAAATATGCTTATTTCTTTCTGTAATGCCCATTTGTTGAATTACATTCGGGATCTCGAATTAAATTCCACATGTATTATTGTAAGTACGAAAGCTTACATACCCTTTTTTTATCCATTTTCGGTGGCAAAACAATTGTTTGAAAAAAAACCATGAAAACGCCTTCAGATAGGCACATTCTTTCCTTTTATGCTGTTTTACTACAAATCATTTTGACAGTATGCAAAGTTTCATAGTCATGAACCATTTTTGATCAAAATAGTAAATAGTAAATTGCTTTAAACGAGGAATATACAAGTAACATGTCAGTTTATAAACAAATGCTATTGAAGACACGAAATCTAGTAACCCAATTTGGTGAAAGCAGATATTATCATGTTTTATTTTGGGGTTCTTCTTTGAGTTTATTTGATTTTTTTGTCTCTTCACGTAGTTAAATACATTTTTGGTTAACAAGTATTTGTTGCTTTGTTTATTTAGTTGTTTTAAATTTCTTCTTTAGAATATGTTTGTGCAGTAAACTTATAAACAAGAAATACTGTGCTATGAAACCACATAAATATCGTTTTACGAGCATGTGAAACTTAAAAAAGAATACACCGAAGATAAAAGACTACACCGAAGATAAATGCCATAATTCCCTACAAACATAATTCCTTTGATAGCATTTCGTTGCTTATCGACAATATTTGAAAACGTCGCTTAGTAAATGTCACTTCCTAAACCCAAAATGAAACCTCTTTCCATTAGAGAATGTCTTCAGTTCATGAATTTTGCTGAGGAACTCAGGCTGTAAAAACGTAAATACATTGAAATGATTGAGTTATTCTTAATTATTCATTTTGCTTAAATTTACACCAGGACGTTTTTGCAAGAATGCCCAAACATCAAGGAAATGGGAAAACTAAATAAAATAACGATTATGGCTTCAGGGTTTTTATTGCAGGATACCTGATTACAAATATATTTTGAACTAATAAATGGGATAGCTGGATAAGACTACTATTCTTCAACAAATCGTGACGGAGACTGCAGCAATTTTCTCACTTACACATGCTTCAATAGTATATGAATGACACTACATAGCCACTTTATTGATTGAAGTTATTAAAACAACTTTAACCCTTAAAGAGCTGGGATTTTGTGACCCATCTCCGCATTCCAAGATCTCGAAAACCGATTGATGAAACATCAAGTGCAGCAGATTTTGGTGAAGATGCGTAATATGGAATTTTCAAATAATAATCAAACGGTTTGCAAACGTAATGTTTTTGGTTAAAAGGTGCTTGAACGTATAATTAAGTATAAACATGTTTCATTTAGAGTATTGAATGTTTTCTGTTACTGTTGCTAACATGATCTTTTGAAAATTTAAAATTATTAAGATATTTGTGCTAAAATTTGGCAATATGATCTGAAAATGGGTGAGATTACGAAAAAGAATCTTTCACGTAGTTAAATAAATTCCACGTAGTTAACTGAACTTTTGGTTAACAAATATTTGTTGCTTTGTTTATTAAGTTGTTTTAAATTTCTTCAAATATTAGAATAGGTTTGTTCAATAAACTTATAAACAAGAAATATAGAAATATCTTTTTACAAGCAAGTGAAACTTGAAAAGAATACATCCAAGATAAAAGACTTCGCCGAAGATAATTCCTTTTATGGCATTTCGATGCTTATCGCCAATATGTAAAAACTTTGCTTAGTTAATAGCACTTCCTAAACCCTAAATGAAACCTCTTTCCATTAGAAAATGTCTTCAGTTTGTGAATTTTGCTGAGGGACTCAGGCTGCAAAAAACATAAATACATTGAAATGATTGAGTTATTCTTAATTATTTATTTTGCTTAAATTAACACATAGTCAATGATTTTTTTGCAAGAATGCTCAAACATCAAGGAAATGGGAAAAATAGAGTATGGCTTCCGGGTTTTTATTGAAGGATACCTAGTAACAAATATATTTTAAACTAATTAATGGGGTAGCTGGATAAGGCTACTGTTCTTCACAAAATCATGACGGAGACTGCAGCAATTTGCTCACTTACACATGGCACAATATGATATGAATAACACTAAATAACCACTATTGATTGCAGTTATAGAATCAACTTGAACCCTTTAAGGGGCATTGGACAAAATTTTAAATTTTATTTGAGGATGATTTACACCTCATATGTTAGAAAATGACAGTCAATTACCATATATCAGGAACATTTTGATCAAAACCTTCAGAAAATCAACAATTTGAATTTTATTTTCTTTGTTAATTGTGGGTATGAGGCTATTCTGTAAACATATTTATTGATGCTATAAATCAAGAAAGAGACCAACATTTGTTTGTAAAACATTCCTTTCACATCATAGATTGCAGATAAATTAAGATAAATTTTAAGTTTTCATTAGATCTCCTGAAAACGCCAATTTTAAAAATGCAACTATAGAGGACAGTATTTATCGTTGTCGACAACGATAATTAAGAATAAAAGAATATCTAAATATTTTAATATGTAGGGTTTGAATTTGACAATAAAACTTTGTATGCTGTCATTATTACCGCTACTACTTCAAAAAATGCCATAAATATCAAAATGCTTGGGGAAAAGTTTGAGGATGCTGCTGAACTTGTCCAAAAGAGCGGGGATTTTGTGGCCAATCTCCGCATTCCGATTGATAAAACAGAGTCAAGTACATCAGACTTTGGTAAAGATGCGTAATATGAAATATTCAAATAATAACCAAACTGTTAAAGTTTGCCAAATTAATGTTATCGTTAAAAGGTAATTGAACGCGAAATTAGGTATAAAATGTTTCCTTAGAGTATTGTATGTTGCTATTACTGTTGCTAAAATATTTGTTTATCATTTGAAATTCATTAAACATATGTGTGCTAAAATTTGGCAATATGATCTTATCTGAAAATGGGTGAGTATACACCAAAAGGGGCGTCAACTTTACAGGGTGTCCCTAAAACATTGGGCTTAAGTAGATTGTCTCAGAGGTTTGTAAGATTAGCTTCTAAAATGCCTTTGTCTACCATTGTTAATAATATCAATCGATCAAACTAAAGATATAAATGATGATTTTGTCAGCTTCTGGCGTTGTGTTATGAGGGGGCGACGATGCGTTACACACTGATGTAGAATGGAATACCAATTTATATGACTTCATCCACAATTTCTTTTCATAATCACTGATTTCTCATTTGTTTATAAACAAAAACCCTTCATTAGGTACAAGGACATGTAATGGCCAATGCTTCTAATGCACCGTATAGTCAATTCAAAGTACTTCAATGCATTGTAATGCATACATACTTGTTATATAGGTTGCATCCTTACACCCCTGTCAGTGCCATTTGGATGCGATTATTTCAAAAAGTAAAAAATAATACAGAATCAATTGTCAAGGGTATGGTCCATAAACCAAATCAATTGACCACACATATCTGAAATTATGATAAAAATACTCCTGTAACGCCTCCACCCATTTACTATGTTTCAATTAGTGGCATAAGTCCTTCTATCAATTTCCTCCTGCACAGTGGGAAATCCTACAGTAACGGTTATTGACAAAGAACTTCGAAATGCTTTACACACAACTTTTACGCTTGAGTAATTTTACTGTTTAAAAGCAGTCACTACGCACCCTTTTAATATTCTTCAATAAATCATCATATAAAGACAGTATATATACATGTAGCTATGCCATTTCTGTCTTGTTTTAAATATTTATTTCTTTAAATTATTTAACCATTATTTTTCTTTTCATTGATAAAAAATGATAAAATGAATAAACATAATGTACTTTTATCTATAATTTATTCTTTATACCTGGGGTTCTCAACTAGATCTATTTAATGCGCCACATAAATTTTAGGCGCCATAGAATTTTAGGGTAAAGCGACAAAATCGCTATTTCATCTTATTTTTTGAGAGTGTCTAAGCACCAATCTACATGTAGTAAACATTTTTGATATGGCATGTATGCCGCAAGTTCTAAAGCACTTTTTTCGAATTTCAGGCAACATTATTGGTTTTATATTATTCAATTACATGAGAAGCAATAACAAATTAATTTGTTTATACAGGAGTTTCTTTTGCCAAATCATTTTCTTTAGAATCATTGAAATTTTATATATTTTGATATTCCGGGTTAACATTTTGATACCATCTTGTTTAAGAAAGACCTATGATCTTTAAATACCTATAAAAACTACCGAATTAGTAAATATATGAACTGCAAATGTTTTGTTAATTAAAAATATGCTTTGTTCCACTTAAGTACCTATCAAAGCAAATAAAACAATGATCTACCTTCAAGATATCACAAAATCCCAACTTGAACAGCCAAATAGTTAACTATACAGGGTGTATCAAAAATATGTGCTTCTATTTCAAAAAAAAAAATATAATACATTCTGTATTTTGTAATTTGTAATTATAAGGAAAATAGACCAATGTCTTCCAATAGCAGACAAATAATATAATAATAATAATAATTACGATGCTTTTATAGCGCAATTCCAAAAATGAGCATTGCGCTTTACAATAACATACAAAAATAAAACATGAGAAAACAACAGTCACATCTTGGGGAACAAACTATTTTTTAGGTTTACTTTAAAGGTTGCCACTGTTTGAGCAGATCTAATCGAGCGCGGAAGTTTATTCCAAAGTCGAGGACCAAAAACTTCAAATGATCTGTCACCAATCAACCCTTTACTCCGAGGAATAGCAATACGATTAAAATCGCTGTTGGAACGTAAACCCTTCTTCGGAGGCACATAAACGTGGATGTTATCAGATAGGTATACTGGTGACAAATCATTCAAAGTCTTGTAGATGTAAAGAAGAATTTTGAAATAGATCCTCTTGTCAATGGGTAACCAATTGAGGGAATTCAACAACGGGGAAGCAGGCTGGGTGCGAGGAAGCTGAAAGACAATGCGGGCAGCTCGGTTTTGAAGACGCTGGAGACGTTTTATGTCTATGTTTTTTACATCCAGATTAGCGTAATCAAGTTTAGATAACACAGGAGCCCTTAGAGCATTAGCAGCAGTATCTTGATCAATGAAACGGCAGATCCTGGCAATATTCCAAAGCAGATAATTAACGGATTTGCAAATAGAAGTAACGTGGTCAAACATACATATGGTAGAATAAAAAAAAAACACCAAGGTTCTTAATGTTGGAGGATTGTGGGATCTTGGCAGTGCCAACCTGAAAACTTAAAGAAGTTAATCTACGCATGTTGTGTGGGGATGCATCTACAAAAACTCCGGTTTAGAGTCGTTGAGCTTCAGCATATTGTTCATCAGCCAAGAACGAATCTCTTCAACACAGGACATAAGTCTAAAGATGGTACAAGCTGCATCCTCTGGAACCTTACGATTAAAAAACATGTATATTTGAACATCGTCAGCATATATGTGGAACTTAAGATCATGATTTATTATGATGGTGGCAATATATTGAGCATACATGGTAAAAACCCTAGGGCCGATTATAGACCCCTGCGGCACCCCACAATTGAGATCAAATTTATCAGACATAACAGAGCCAGTAGATATACGAAAATGACGACCAGATATATATGACCTGAACCATTGAAATGCTGTGCCTTTGATACCAAATCCAAGATTCAAGCGTTTTAGCAAGATATAATGGTCTATGGTATCAATGCAGCAGAGAGATCAAGCATAATTAAGAAAGCGGCATGATCACTGTCAAGAACACGGTTAATGTCAGATTGGACCTTAAGTAAAGCAATAACAGTGCTATGCTTTTCTTTATAGGCTGATTGAAATAGCTCTTCAAGACCATTGGACTGCAAAATGCTCATTAACTTGTGATATGACCGCTTTCTCAATTATTTTACCAATGAGGCAAATATAAGAGACTGGTCTAAACATTTTTGATTCGTTAAAGTCCAGGTTGGATTTTTGTGACAATAGCTTGTTTAAGATCTACAAGGAAAACACCTGTTGCAAGAGAGGTATTAACAATTCTTGTAAGAAATGGAAGAACAATGTCAATATTATGTTTTAAGAGCCAAGTTGGAAGGCTATCCAGCCTACAAGTTTTGGATGCACAACTTTTAACAATATCCAACACATTATTTTGATCCAGAATACGAAAATGGTTTAAAGGCGTAACATTGTTGTACAGTTCATCAGAAACGCTACCCCTGTTGTAACTAATGCTTGCTCTAATTTTGTCTACCTTTTCAACAAAGAATGTTACAAAATGTTTTTTCAAAATCCCGTTTGAGTACAGAGTAGGTAGGGTCGGTCTTCTCATTTTGATTTAATAAGGTACCAATTGTTCTAAATGTCTCTATACAACTTATAAGTGAAATATTGTTTCTTTGAGTCCTCCAACAACTTAATGTACCGAAGATGTTGAGCCCAGTAAGCTTCTTTGTCAGCATGGAGTTGACTTTTTCTCCATCTTCTCTCAAGTCTCCGCTGAATGCGCTTTTCAGCCCTGATATTTGCAGTGTACCATTGTGGTCTGGGGTGAACAAGCCGCTGTTTAGTGCAAGAAGGAGCATGATATGATATTAAGGACATCAACGGAAACATGATTAAAATGATCAAGCAGATCATCAGCAAAGACAAGATTGTCAGAACCAATATTTAGATGACTAGCAAGATCATTATCAAGTGCAGCGTGATTCGTTTGTCTGAAGTCACGTAATGGACATTATTTACGTTGAGGTGGCGGTTTTCTGAGCTAGATGATAAAACTGATCATGTTGTGATCAGAACCATATCTAACATTTTTTGATACAAAGAAGATCAAATAAGACCAAAAGAATAACTTCTGACATATGAATGCTAAATCCTGTCCATTTTGGGCTTAACTTTAGTGCTAGTTAAACTTTTGATATTTTACTGTTGTCTCCCATTTTTTTTTTATCGTGCTTCATTTACAAGGCCATGACACAGTCAACACTAAAGACAACACAATTTACACCGTTTTTTTCTCATTTCTTAAATCATTATTCTAACATTTGTAAATCTACAGATACCAGAGGGTATCAAAAGGATATAAAGATCACCCAGAAGAAAAAGGGCTATATTGAAGAACTTTTGTCAGGTCACTCGTCCTTGTGTACATTATAGTGCAAAAATGACATTAATAACATTTATACTTTCTATGCCTGTAGATGTCAACAACCTACCAAAGCTAACGACCCTTTGAAAATGTCGGACGAAAAGGTATTCTAGATACTTTAATAACACTTTTCAAGATAAACAATTAAACACAGTTAAAATATTGACCTTTTATTTTGCCTCCGTGTTACCATGTGACCGGGATATTTTTCTTCAAAAACATTTCTAGAAAATATAAAGATGACTAAATATTGAGGAAGTAATGAATATCATGTTATCGTTACTACTACATACGTAACATGGCACTAATTGGCAAAAACAAACATCATTCCGGCATCCAGTTCAATTAAAATATATAGATGAATTTGTGTAATTAGTAATTATATCAAAAGCAATAAATTTGTATTTAAAAGTAATTTCATTTATCAATGGGGAGGATAGTGAAACGAACATTGCATTTAATTTGTTTATTTTTATTTCTCCTCATCGTATTTTACGTATTGTAACCTCAGGTTCAACATTTAGAATGTAATGTAGGTTAATATTGTCTAAGTTTTAAAAAGAGGAAGTTGCTTTAAATTCGTGTTGTTTTTCTGTTTTAAAAATATGTGCTATAAAAAAAGTACCAGCAACTGTATCTTGTTATTTCTGAGAAAAGATATTTTAAAAAGCCAACGGCAGTAACCTTAAACTTTAATATTGAATACCAAATTGATTAGGTCAATAAAAATGGGTCCGTATCTTTCGTGCACAGCTGCTTGTCGTATTCAAGGCCGTAATAGACACAATAAATCTAGTAGTTTAAAATGAAACAACGTTCATATCATATTTTGGTTAATTGGTAGTAGATAAATTATCGCTATGAAAAAAACATTTTTTTTGTTGATATAGACATTGATCTTGCAATTCCATTAACCAAGAAATTAACATAAATGTCGTCAACAAAATACGAATGTCATCATCAGTGATACATTTTGTTATTTGATGATCTATATCGGGTCAGTGGCCCCTCCAATGTGCTTTATTAGTGGTGTATGCTGAGAAGCAGCAAATAGTTAACTATAAAATGTACTTTTGATAGGTAAACAATATTTGTAAGAGGTCATTTACCGATACGACGGATTAAGATGACAACAAGGCATACAAACAATTGGTTGATGCAGATAAGCTATAACCACCTAGTATTCGTAAGAATCTTTTAAGAATGAGATTCGCAAAACATTCACACGGTGGTCTCAAGAATGGATATATTTTTTGTACAAATATCTAACAATTAATGTTCATTTTAAGGAATATTTTTTTGACGGCAATGTTATTACATGTTTTTCCCCTTTCCGAAAATGTTAGATAAACCAAAAATTCCCTCTCAAATGGTTGCGAAGGCCGTGAGAAACAAGCTACGAATTGTTTTTTGACAATTTTGTACGAACGTAATACGAACACCTCACGAACTTTGTTAGTGGCCATCTTAGATTTAACTCCGTTTGCTCGAAAAAAATTGAAACACGTTTTATCTTTAAGTACATCTGGTCTTCCGTGACAATTCTATTTTTTCTGTAGAATAAAGTTGCAATATATAAGTTCACAGATCCACCAACACGACATGACCTGTAGATGCAGATAATTTCAGAAAAAAGGGCATTACATTTCAACGCGAGGTTGGTTCACTTTTCTTTATGCTGGTTCCACACAAGACTTGTATTCATGTTAAACGTATTTGTTTAAGGTTCTGTTGGCAAAAAACAAAAACAGAACCACACTCTAGAGTCGGTTTCCTAAAACATAAAAATATAAAGAAAAGCACTACATACAAATTGAACAAAAACACAGTAGACCCCTGAGTAAACATGATTCTACGTATATTGTATTATAAGAACTGTCTTGGCTCGCTAACTCTATCAAATGCTGATATTTTGTCTAGGAAGAGGATCCTTATCTAATATAAATGTCAAAATATAGGCGGCATGGCATCATTCTCTTAAAGTAAACCCTATAATTTATTAAGGTAAATGTAGGCCTACATTCTCATGACATAGATATGTCTACTGACACGTGTGTACTGTTAGATGACTTTGTAATGTTTTTCGTATTCAATAGCTTTCTATAAATTTAAACCTAGTATGGTACAGTAGAAATTATTGTCAAACTAGACATTAGATTAGTAACAGGACAGCAAACACATTGATTTGACTAACTTCAGATTTTTATTCTGACTCTTAGAGCCGCGTTTTAAGCTACTTTTTTTACCTTTATTTTTGAGACTCTTAAAGCATTGAAACGTTTGATATATGCTTTGATATTTCGTTAAAATGATTTTGTATTTTCAGATGACAGATAGCTACAATGTAAATACATTGATGTACACACTTGTTAATAAAGGCTAAACCAACTTTCTTAAAATGTATAGGGTGTTTCCAAAAGTTGATAATAACATTTCAAAATACATGTACCTATTCGCTAACTTTGGCCCTGTGCTGTGACGCTCGAACTTTACGGTGCTTAACTTTATTTCACATAATGTGATTACATTGAGTAAACAATGTTATTTTCAAATGATGTTTCTGAAATTAAAAAAAAATCAAAATCATCGTTGTTGTTTTTCCCCAACTATGTTCCTAGATATCCGATAATAACATCTACTTAAATATAATTTATACAACACTTATTTGCACAAGATGTGTTGCAGAATGTTCAGTAAATACATTTATTTTGATGTTTTTGATTTTTATTTGTTACATTTTTCACTTTTCATTTAATTCATTTTAACGAAATTAATTACGGTATAGATTCATCATATACATTGCAGGTCTACAAGGCAGCCATGGTGATCATTTTTTATTATAATAATGGTATTATTAAGATCATGTATGATCTTGATAATGAACTGTCCTTTAATACTGGTTTCTATATTTGATAAAGAATTATTTCATATATCTTTGTTTACAAGATGTCCATAAATATTAATAAAAACCATGATTTCATTTACATGTGTATCGAAATAAGTACCATCAGATCAGCTTCTCAAAGCAGACAGAGTGGGATGGCATGGGAAGTGATAAATGATGTAACTGGCAGAACAGCAACCAGATCAGGTAGACTTAAAGGCAACACCACAT
>JXSR01S013212.1:36914-47458 GCA_000969725.1 Ophiothrix spiculata
TACTAGATCGCACATAATCCGATCAGTTCTTCCTGTTTAAAGGCAAGATTTTATTTTTCATCGGCAATAATATATGTGGTGCGACAAGTATTCGCTCTTTAAACGTTTTCAATATTTTCCAAAGTATTTTCTAATAATAACGCTGGTTAGATGATGGGAAATTCGGTGCTGTCATGACTGGCAGTTCGCGACTGCATCAACAACACGCCACCTCTGACGATCCTGGACAAGGTTGTTAAGTTCTTGATTTGGTAGATACATCTGGTTCTAGGTCTTCCAGGCTTCCTTCTCCCTTCAACATAACCTTGCATAATGACTTTCTATAAGGAGTATCCATCTCGTCTCGCAATATGACCAACATAATTCATCATCTAGCGTTGGACATACAATACAATACAATACAATACAATACAATGTAATACAATATTGTCATTTATAGGCGCAAAAACAATACAATACATTAGAAACAAAGCCAAAATATACAGCATACAATACAATATCTTGAAATACATGCACAAAAGATGACCGATGTTGTTAACCGGCAGCCGACCCCGAGGATGGATACCCTAAGAGCTAACAAAATAATTGATAGCATACGCCTTTTTACTTTTTATCTCTTCCAGGACGCTGATGTGTCATCTTTTCATAAACTAAGAGATACGCAACATACGTCGCCAACACCATATTTTAAAGGAGGCAATCCTAGATTGGTCAGTTTTGATGGGATTGTAACCAAGAACACGTTTGTTGATGTGCTGGTTGGCAATAAAGGCTACTCCCTTCTGACCCCCTTTTTCATTGCCAGAAAAGTAGATTGTGTGACCGTCAAATGGTGTAAAATGGCCCTTAAAATTTTGACGCGACACAACAAATTGTATTTTGACCGCCATTTTGAAACGGTTTGTTCGATTTTCAAAATGTTTTCTTTTTTTTAGTTCTTTTGAAGTACTTTACCTGTGACCAGAGTTCCAACGAAGAATTCCTTTGCGAAAAAACTTTGTCGGTGTTGGGTCCATATTTATTCCCCCCCCCCTTGACCACTAAAGTGTTAAAAGGGTTGCACTGGCTATACTGAATAATAGTATTTGAAGCGATTGATTGAAGTGCAAATATACATATTTTAAAATAATGTTTCAAAAAATAACTTAAGTGGGTTTCACTTTGGTCTATAAATACATTCTGCTGCTGTCGATAGTACCTTCCGAACTGCCCCTAGAGGTATAAATACAACGTATCAGTACTGCAATGGTAACCACCCCACTTTAAGATAACACACAGTACCATGCTAAATGGATGGAGGCCTCTACAGGCCTTAGCAAAACATTTTATGAAAATATAAATCGTATGTTTATGTCATTTTTATATCCTGTTATGGATGTTTCAAGAGTATATGAAAAAAAAAATGAACTTCCATGAAAAAAACGTGAATTATGACGTAAATTGAGGTCCTCATTGACATCACTTATGAACGCTTCAATGTTATCTTTTCTAATATAAAAACAAAACTTTTCACATTTACAAAACACATATCTACCAAATCAAAATTAGATTGACTTCAAACCTATATGCATATCCCTTTACTATAACTGTGCTAAGATCATAGAAGTTTCTACTACCGTACTAGAAATGTGCTATAAATGTACTCGAATCCTCTTCAAAATCTGCAACTTAGGAATGTCGAGTACATTTCTAGTACCTACTGTACTATAATTGTACTACAATCATTTCATTTCTTAATGAAGAAAACAAAGGATGTAAATAGTCTTATATGCCCTAACAAAATATATAACAAACTTATCAAATTGCTATAAACGATATATAAAATATGAATATATGACAGATTTTCAAGCTTTCAAGTAGTATATACTCCCATTCTTCAGGATTACACGAACAGATAAACATGGAAAATATTTAAATAAATCTACAACATATTTCCTTATACAGTAATATACATAGAACTTACCTGAGAAAAGTCCGGTCGTTAAATAAGGGTTGTTTATAAAAGGTTAAGACTCTGTCTGTCACACATCACCGTATAGAGCCGAAACTTACCAATAACGTTCACAAGTTTCACATACTGAACGTGTGCTAAACGGACCACCGCCGTATGGATAACGAATTAAACGTATACATAATGGACAAACCGTATGGAAAACGTATTGAACGTACTTCTAACGAACACATGACGAACAAAAATGTATAAACCAAAACAATAGTGGGATTAAGTACGTTAGGCGTATGTTTGGCTCTATAAGGTGATGTGTGACAGAGCCTTTAGTGATTAGTGACAGGTCAATAAATCATGTCAATGTTATTCACAATGTAAGGTTATTATTTGATAAGAGTTGGGTTAGCTGGATTTAACACTTAAGTGACCAAAGTATTTCCTACCCTTCCGGTTTAAATTTGACCTTGAAAATCTGGTCAATAATAAAGCATGTACACTGTACCAAAATACAAAAAAAATCGGATGAACCAAAAATGACGGCCGAAAAAAAAAAAATATGTCGCGTTAAAAATTGTCCCGCCAAAATTTCAAAAAACTGTAATCCCGAAGGAATTTATGCATGAAATTTGGCTCAAATTTGCATATTGCAAGTACAATTACATTGCAAAAAAATAGCACGAAAACGACTGGATCGTTTTGAATTTGTTGCCATTGAAGGACCCGCTGCGTTAATTTTGACAATTATATGGAGAGCGGTGATGTAAATTTGTTTCGCCTTTTCGCGCTAGGCGAGAAAAACTGTGTAGGGTCCCTAGGGAACCCCCTTCCCTTGGTCACTTAAGTGTTAACTTGCCGACTATACCTAGTTATTGTTCGTATTTCATTGGGTTCCAATAATGTTTTGCTGAAAATAGTAATTTTCTTTCTAAATTATTTTATCTAAAAAAAAAAAAATCCAGCCACACTGTAGTAATAATAATACTAATGTCTTGTCACACAGAGGTAGTGGTAAAGAATCTGTCACACTGAATAGCAGTATTGAAAAGACTGGTCAAACGTTAGCAAATTAGTTAGCAAATTAATAAACCGGTAACACCACACTATAGGAAGAAATTGCATTGGTGTCATGCATGGACTTGGGTTTGTATTAGTATTTTTTATCAGAGAAAAGTTATTTGTACATGTAAGCTTAAAAGTTATATTTGACTGATGAAATATGACAAATAGGCTGTACACTGTGCTGAGATAAGTAAAATTGGGCACATACCTTAGCTATTTTATGCACCGATACAACATGACCCTACAAAATTCAAATATCCCTAGTATAAACTGCCAGTTACTAGTACTGCACAACTGCCATTTTTATCATTTGTATTTACAAAGGATGATTAAAGTATTTTCATAACAGGTCAGGAAATATGAATTGACATATTAACTCAAGGTCGTTTTTGTTTTAACTCGATCTGCACAATTCAACCATGCAAAATGAGATCCAAAATAGTACAATTCGAGTACATTTTTAAAATTAAAACATTTTAAGTTCATAAATGGAAAAGTTCCTAATTTTGAAAATAGTACACTTTTAGTACATCACAAAAAGTAAAATAGATACTAAGTTCAAAAATTGTACATTTTCAGTACATTGTTACAAGTGAAATTAGTACTTAGGTCAAAATAGTACATTTATAGTACATTTTGCAAATCGAGAAAAAAGTCGTAAGTTCAAGAAAACTACAATCGCAGTAAACAGTTTAAAAGTCGAGTACAAATTTAGTACATTTCTCGTACACATTTACAGAGATCATTGTGAGAAAATTACTACTCGAGTACATCAAAAATGTACTAGAAAAGTACTTTTTTTCTGATATTAGTACGTTTTAGGTATAATTATAGTACATTTCGAGTACACCTTAAATGTACTCGAATGTTACCATGGAGTATATCATGGGCATAATGCAGTTTAATAACAACAATTATGGTAATATGATAACTTACATAGGACGTTTTTCATTTAGATCAAAACGTTGCCCATATTAATGAAACAATAAATCAGGTAGCTAAATGACAAATGCGTATTATGAAAACCCAAATTATCTGCGTTACAAATATCAAATTCCGCGTTTTCATCTGCTATGTAAGTTTTCGAATTTTTGAGAAAAAAATATTTGAAAGTATCTTACTGTTTTTACTGATAACTTGATAAAAAATAATAATTTTGATACATTGTAATAGGCAATAATGTGGAGATAATTGTTGGACGTTTTTGTGGCATTTGTGATGAGCCTTGCTTTTTTATTATTATTATAATTATAATCAACATATTTGCATGGTATTGACTTGAATCTTACAGGACATGTTTCAACTGTCGTTTCCGTCATTTATTTAATAAAAACCGAAATTCTAACATTTACAACTTTTATTAAATTGTTTTGAAAACGGGGTCATTTTTGCCAACAATCGAATTATTCTGTCCCGAAGTACTTTGTGCCGCAATTAATGTCGTGTTTTGTGTCCATATTGTGCATCATATGTTATGTGCTTGTCGGTTTGAGGTTATGATAATTGCATAGACAATGGCAATCTAGACAACCGAGAACAATTACTCACACGCAAAACAATACACATATTAAATTACAGGCGTCTATGGCATTACGGGTAACAACATAATGCGGTTTATTAAAAGCAAATTATGGTCATATAATAACCTAAATAGAACATTTTTCAATTAGATCAAAACGTTGCCGCCATTAATAAAACAGCTTGCTTTAAATTTGGTAGCTAAATGACAAATGCGTATATTCTAAAAACCCAAATACTATGCGTTACAAATATCAAATTCCGCGTTTCAATTAGCGATGTAAATTTTCGAATTAAAGAATGTTAAAAAGTCACAAAAAAGTGTTCTTACTCTTTGCTAATTGAATCATAGGCAATAATAGTGGGGATAACTGTTGGACATTTTGCCAAGTAAAAAATAGTTTAATAATTTTTACTTGAGTATTTATTTTATTGGTGGAATATGTGGAAATGTATGTCTTAGCGTTTAACCTTAGATTTTGGTAATATTCGAGACATGGGAAACAATGGTTTTTAGTATATTTCCATTTCAATATTAACGCTATAGAGAAGTTCATCTAAATACTTAGTGATTTTATAGGCATTTACTTCCCTAAATTATACCACTTGATGATGATTATTATTGTCAATTGTGCAGCTGTCCATTTGAATCACCTTTATATTTTCCAATATACGCTTTGCCGGATACAGTTAAATAAAAACAGTAAAAAAAATAATAAGCATAAGCAAATCTCCATGGTTAAGCCAATTTGCTATAAAATATTTTTAAAGGTACGGAAATAAAACAACAATATACGGTACTGTGACAATATGGTTGGCAAAAATTGAAATGTTATTGATACTAATTATTCTTAGAAAAATAGTACCCCTTAAGACATTATTTGATTTTAAAATTGATAATTGAATAATCTGTTAATATTAATGTTATATTCATTAAGCAGTTACAATATACACATTCCTGTTTGGTTTTCTGTATTCCTCTATTTTGTTACGCATGCAGGTTAGTGTTAATCAAAATTGACGAAACCTTCAGGCATCAATTGACCTTATCAGATATATATCAGATTTGATACTTGAATCTAATTAAATAACTTTATTATCATTTTGAGGTATTTTACATCGATTTAATTTGTTTTAATCAAGCAAGGATCTGATATGAAATTTTGTTTAAGTTAAAATCAGCTATCGATAGAGCTTATGTGGCTTTCTATTTAAAACAAGATGATCATTGGAGAAAGGATCTGATACGAATCAAATGTACAGACCTCTTACCCAAGAAGAGATCAGATACGAACATAATTTGTTGACCCGTTCTCCATAGAAGTTTTGGATGGTTTGATTACATTGACCATCAATATATCTATATAACATTCACCATATCCACAGCAACAGGTGAAACCAACCAGGTCCAATATTCATAAAACCCTGCTAACTCTAGTTGGCAGCTAACCTATTAACTACCTGTCAACTTTGACATGTAGACAATGGGCTAGTTGCCAACTGGAGATAGTAGGACAAATAGAGCTTCGACTATGGTACCTTAATTAATTTGATGATGGATATATGCCACGTGCAATGACAAATTACTAGTATCCCGGCGTAAAAAGACCATTCCCTTTCCAGCTGCCATTCAACTGGAGACTAATTAGATGCCCATCTTTCAATACTATCAAATTTAACAGCTAGTTATTAATTTGCAACGTGCATGTATACGTATATATTTCCGAACGCCTCGCGTAATTTATCACAGCCAGTCTAATCAGAAATATGATGGCAATCAAGTAAATGCAACAGAGAATTTCAGATTGATATTGTTTATAGACAGTATCGGATGATTTGACGTCGATCCCACCATCCACTAAGACCGCTGTATGCATGCTATCTCACAGTAAATCCCACATCCCCTAGGAACCATTACAAGGTAGTTTCAGCATCTGCATGAGGCGGATACCTGGTTCACCTTCTGTATGCGCAGACGCATCTCTGTCACTACAACCACGTGTTACTGTATATTTATATAGCCTCTTGTCTATTATGAGTATAGACACTTTCAGTAAAGCAAAACCAGTTACATTTTGCATGCAGAGCAGTGTGCATCGTCTCAGCTCTGCCTCATCATAACGGCAACAACTTTTATAACGTTTGTAAAATATCAAAAATGGAACTTCCAGAATCTTTCTATTATGGTAACTATGGGCTATGTAACTGCAGTGAAATAAACTTTACATGTGAATGCAGGGACGAACGAGAACAAAGCGGCATTGATATATTGTTTTATGTCTTAATTTGGACACTATGGTGCATTGTTATAACTGGCAACGTGCTAACTATTACTGTGTTTATCCGAGATGGTCAACTTAGATCTAAAGCATCTAATTTGCTAATACTCAACCTATCTTGTGCAGATTTACTGATAGGTTTAAATTCTCTGACATTTACGAATTTAACGAGACATTTTGATGATACCTGGATTTTTGGAGAAGTTATGTGTAAAATACATTATATACTTGACTATTCTGCATCAACGCAATCAGCATTTGCGATCACATTGATAAGTGCTGATAGATTGATTTTAGTTACGACCGGTGCGCAATATAAAAAGTATCAAACGGCCAATCGCGCCAAAATTTGGATAACTGCTTCATGGTGCTTATCAATAAATCTGTTTTTCACCCCGTTTCTGATCTCAGACGAAGTATACGGAATGTGGGTAGAACAGTACGATGGACCGTGGGGTGTTTGTGACCTCGCTATTTTATACCAGAAATGGTATAAATTCTTTGTTATCATATTGACATTTGCAATACCTCTTGTACTCCTTATCATATTCAACTCCATAGTTTACCACAATGTTCGCATCAGAGCTTTGGGACAAACTCGTCACACTTCGTGCAAAACTGGATCTAAACAAAACAACAGATCTTCAGATTTCAAGAAGCATCGTAAAGCTGCTATAACTCTTGCTGTCATTGTGGTAGCATTTCTTATATGTTGGATACCATTGTGGATTAAAGATCTTATGTATGAATTCGTAGAATTGCCACCGACATTTTGGCTGTTTAACACTGACGCGTGTGCGTACCTTTCTTGGTCAAACTCAGCGTTGAACCCATTCTTGTACGCAGCAACAAATCCGCGTATTAGGGCTGGGCTTGTTGCCATACTTTGTTGCTTTCGACGCGGAGGACGAAGTCCGCCTGGAACGTCGTGGTCAGTTGGAACAACCCGGTCATAGATAATCAAACATGCAGGTTAAGTGGAAAGTAAATAATGTGTGACAGGGCGACTTTTATATAACTATATCGTTATTAGATTTTGCTTGTCAATTTAACATGTTAAAATGATGTGCGAGAGGTTTTTCTTTTAAACTGAATAACAGCATGAGTTTAAAAGTAGCTATAGCATATTTGGATATAAAAACACAAGAAACACAAACAAAACATAAAAATATATTATATCAATATATTATTCAAGACATAACCTGGATATTCAGGACGCTTCACTAATCCCCTTGATAACCACTGACAAAAAGTCACTTATATCGATGAGTAAACAAACACGCCAACGCTAAAATGCTGTTATTTGGAAGAAAATGCATCGTATTACGCACATCCTACTTAAAATGTCGAATTAACACATCTTATAGATGAAACAGAATATCTTCGAAAATGAAGTGACCGTGACATGTTGTTTAAGAGATTGACGAAGAAAACGTCCTCTGCCTTAAATGAACGCTTCTACAAGATTAGAGACGTAATTTATATCGACTATTATTTAGCGTTAAAAGGTTAAATTGCTCACTAAAAGCAATTGTGCTACCCGTTCTTTTCTGCTAACGCCCTAAAAGTGTTTGTTGCATGATTCTGACATTTAAACGATTTCATTGTTTGATTTTACGGTCAATTTGATTAAAGCTTGACATTTTGATCGATGGCTGGAGGAAATTTGGAAGTAGATGCAATTACAGTCAATATAATGCTACAGCGCAAATCAAGGTCACATGCAAGATGGAAGGAAAACAAGCTAAGTAAAAATAGTCAGCAAACAAAGATACAGCTTTGGATCTTTTTAGATGAAGAGTGTAAGACAGCCCGGACATTGGTATAAAATCGGTGTAATGTTTTGACATTCTAAATCAACCCCATATATAATGGGTTTGAAATTTTACACCACTTGCATTTAAATGTCTTCCTTGTGATTCCCAAAAGAGTCTGATAAGCGTTGTCTAGAATAAAGCGAGATCGTAAAATAAGGTGATATTAACTGGACGGGTTGGAAGTAATATTAAAATATGTTTTTTGTTTTTAAAAATCAACGAATTTATATTTTTTGGCAAGTACAGGTAGAGATGGTCTTCAAAACGTACTATAAGACAAGTTTATCTTTTACAAGCTGTAAGTATAATTAAACAGTTTCAGTGTATGCGTTGAAGTGTGTTCGAGATGGATGCATGGAATAAAGGTTGTTTAGATAGTTGTAAGGCTAGGTTTCAACAGCATTAAATAATCATCATAAACAATGTTCAATTTGTGCTTCAAAGAACCTATTTCAGAATATGTTGTACTTACGACGCAAACCGTTTGTATACCGTATGGTAGTTAAGGTAATATTAACGTTGTTTCAACAACTTCATGGAACAAGTATCTTAAGATAAACTGTTACTCTTTATTTAGGTTTACAAAGTACATTGTTTTTCCAGAGTACTTTGACCATATACTCTCACACCCATAATAAAAAAATTTTTAAAATTAAGTGATTAAAAAAATATATAAATGCCTATAACAAAGTAATCATAAAGTTCAGTATTATTGGAGTATTGCATTGCATGACAGTGATTTACTTCACTTTTAGAAAAGTTCCCTTCAATACTTTATTAACAGTTTAAATATAACATAAGCTAGTGTGGTTATATCTACTAAGATTACATGATATTGTTTCAACTATTAGTCCCGTGGCGAGTAAACAATTTTAGAAATGAACTGTTTTGTTCCCAAAGATATCGAAACCTATTTCTACGGAACGCTTCAGCTAGCTTGGTATTTTCCCTCTACGTGTTATTATAATTAAAGTACGATTCTGAAATAGCTAATTTAAATAATGATGATTAAGCACTGATTATGCCTTTCTAATGTGCTATGATTTATCATTATGTGTTCGATAATTCATTATATACACATACATACACACTTGTAATTAATAAAGCTTACAATCCGAGATTATATCACATTCTTATTTTCGGTTGCCAAAATATAATAGAGAAACTGATCTAGGTATTTTTACATTGTTTTACATTTCGTAAGCATCTGTGTGGTATTGATAGTTATCAAGGTTAATGGGCTTTGATTTATAGCGAATGGGCATTATTCACCGCGCTTTATTGAAACCTATTTTAAGCACAATTAATTAGTCTAACAAATTTTCATTTTAAAAGTAACGAAAAACAAACAAACAAAACAATAAGCAAAAACAGAAACAGTGAAAAAGAAACAATTATTAACTGACAAGGATTTTATACCAGTTTTTAAAAGCAAAATGTTCGTAAACAAACACATGCAACGGTTAGTACTTGTTTTTGTTGTAATATGTTGGTATGGTGGGAGAGTGTTGGATGTTTGCGATAATCATAATCAAGAATGTAAGAAGGTACCGGAACATGAGAAGAACAAGAAATGCTTAAGATATACAATGACTTTTGTGTGAGTTTGTTGTGATGGCTTTGTGAACCATTTTTGCAAAAGTGCTGCGGTATTAAAATGTAAGCTGCTTTTGAAATCCTATATTGCGTATCTAGACCTATCACATAAAAGAAGGTGGGTGTTTGGATTACCGCGGCAAGTGAAGTAAGTGTAATACGATGAGAATGAGAGCGTAAATGCAGAAAGAAAATAAACCTGAACAATATATTTTATGACAGAGTAATGGAGGCTAGCTATATAGAGTGATTACATGCTAAGCGTGTGCTATATTGGTATATCGTAGCAAATATGTAAAGACAGGTATTATGTACATAGTGTATTAT
>JXSR01S013212.1:47508-65169 GCA_000969725.1 Ophiothrix spiculata
TAATTCATTATATACACACACGTACACACTTGTAATTAATAAAGCTTACAATCCGAGATTATATCACATTCTTATTTTCGGTTGCCAAAATATAAAAGAGAAAGTTATCTAGGTATATTTACATTGTTTTACATTTCGTGAGCATCTGTGTGGTATTGATAGTTATCAAGGTTAATGGGCTTTGATTTATAGCGAATGGGCATTATTCACCGCGCTTTATTGAAACCTATTTCAAGTACAATTTATAAGTCAAACGAGTTTTCATTTTGAAAGTAACGAAAAACAACAAACAATACAATAAACAAAAACAGAAACAGTGGAAAAGAAACAATTATTAACCGCCAAGTTTAATGATTTATACCAGCTTTTAAAAGCAAAATGTTCGTAAACAAACACATGCAACGGTTAGTACTTGTTTTTGTTGTAATATGTTGGTATGGTGAGCGAGTATTGGATGTTTGCGTTAATCATAATCAAGAATGTAAGAAGGAACTGGAACGTGAGAGGAACAAGAAATGCTTAAGATATACAATGACTTTGTGTGTGAGTTTGTTATGATGGCTTTGTGAACCATTTTTGCAAAAGTGCTGCGGTATTAAAATATAAACTGCTTTTGAAATCCTATCTCGCGTATCTAGACACATCACATAAAAGAAGGTGGGTGTTTGGATTACCGCGGCAAGTGAAGTAAGTGTAATTCGATGAGAATGAGAGCGTAAATGCAGAAAGAAAATAAACCTGAACAATATATTTTATGACAGAGTAATGGAAGCTAGCTATATAGAGTGATTACATGCTAAGCGTGTGCTATATTGGTATATCGTAGCAAATATGTAAAGACAGGTATTATGTACATAGTGTATTATATAAAAAAAAACTACAGTACTGTCGTCTTATTTATGCGTAATTCTTGGCGGAAATTAGTTATAGACTTTTAATTAAGAGTAAGAATGCACAATGAAAACCGTGTAATGTTATCTACCAAAGCCTGCATCATGAGTCGTTGTCAAGCAGGAGAAATAATAAATGTTCATATGATGACATGTCAGTTATTCACTTTAAATGACAAACTTTTTTAGTATAACGATTGTTGGGTCCATTATCAATATTTTCAGCTATTAAATGGCGAATTTTGCGATGGGGTAATAGCCTTTATCCCATTAAACTATTAAGATGCTATATTCCGACTTACTTACATGTATATCAGTGTTAATCTTTCAAAGCATTTTAACGCTCTTTTTTACTGACCGACTGGAATTTCGTCAAACATACTAAGCAGCTTCAAAATTTTAGCAAGGAAGAAAAGAAACAGTCACTTTAAAAAATAAGTTACAATTATCACATACCAACCAGTTTTCATTTTAACGTCATTTGAATTACTTACCTTTTCTAACCACTCAACTTTAATTGGGTCAGAGAAACTGCTCAAAAACTAAAAACTTGACATACAGTCAGGCATCCATAAATGTAAAATACGTAAAATTTCAACTAACAAATCAAGCAAGTTATTCACTTCTTTAGCTTTCGCCACTTTAGTTCTCAAAGTTCAAAACAATTAACAGGTATAAAAAGACGACAATCTTAATTAAAGGTGCGCCACATTTTTTAATCAAACTCTTTTACATACTTTAAACACCATCGGATCACTATCTGAAATCGATCTTAAGTTATCACACTATCAATGCAATAGTTATATTGCGCGAGACTTTAATTTCAAAGTTTCTGCATGACTAAAGAGTGATAATTTGACACGTGAGGTAAGTTTTAATATTTTTATACCAGATATTAGCAAGTGATAAAAATGCTATCATTTTCTATCCAAGTCTGAAACTTAAAGTTAAAATCATCAATATTATGTTTAAAATTTCGTTATTACTTTGTCTAATTCAAACAAGTATAATGTGTACATGCTCACGTTCGTTTGCAACAAAGAAGTAACTTAGATGAAAAGGGTTAAAAATGTTAAGTTACTGAAGATAAACTATTCAACGTATGTAAGCATCATAAAACTGATGAGAAGAGGTTTTTTTTTTTTTTTTGAAACAATAAAACTATATAATGTACAGTCATTTGAAACAAACAACTCAAAAATAATAAAATAATTATATTTTTCCTAGATTGAAATAAGATAATCCAAATTAAACAACAATATGCATTCTACGAAATTTTCAATCCCACTTATTATAGCATAATTACGTTTATGACTATAAGAACACCTTTGTAATTCTTTGAGGAAAGGTAAAAATATGATTTTATGATAATACATGTAAAACTTTTCTTAAATTTGCGTTTAGAAATCCCTAGTCCATAAATATAGTAGGTTCTAATAAATCGTGTCCCATGCCACCTGATCAATTCTAATCAACCGTTGCTAGTCAAAAAAACCACCAGATTACAATATTGTAGAATACAATTAGGAAAATGCGTTTTCATAACAGCGTCTGATTGCTTGTTGAATACTACAGGGTTTATAGAGTACAGTAGGAAACAAAACAAAACATGATAATTGAGAATTTACTTTTAAGTTTGAAACAGCTGGCGTAAGAGTATCGTGGTGGTTTTCATGAATACATTCGGGAATCGAAGTTTGGGCATCTGGTTGAAACATATTTGGTTTGATGCTTTAAAATTATTGATATAGTACACAGACACACAATCAAGAATTATCGAGACATTTAATATTAGTGGAAAGGTGCTGATTTGATGTGCCAACAAGTTTTCGTGTTCCCCTAAGATACAGATATTTAATATATGCCAGTATATTTAAACTCAAAGTGATCGTATAGGTATATTTATTGAATATTTATGTCCACTTTTTTAATTTGAGCAGTTTAGTCGATTAAAATATATTTACCTACATGTAAAATGATGAGTGGAACAAGTAAGTTCCGAAACGCGCCAATGACAGAAGGCCAAAGCATTTTAATCGAGGTTGCTGATGAATAGCTTTCCTGGTAAATACACTCCCGGTCAAAAGTATTTGCGCGGCTGTTACATCAGACATAATCGCCTTTTCTATATCAAATTATCCAATATTTTCGTTTAAATCCTGTTCGCGTACATGCTATATTTATCTAACATTAATATATCAAACTCTCTTGCGAGTTTTGACCTTCGCAAAGCACTAACATATATAATTTTCTAAACCTTGTCATAACCCCACGTAAAATTCCCATAGAGCTGAACCTACTAAATTGTTCATAAGCTATTTTTCTCCATATAAAACTATTGGAGATTTTTACGTCTTTCAGACGTTGAAATTTACACAAATGCGCAGTAATTTTTTTAAGACTTTTTGTTTATGCGCAAATGAAAGGAATTGGTTCCAGAAATTCATGACTACTAATTTATGCCAATACCGTAATAATCAAAGGACTCAATTTGTTTTAATTTCTTTGTTATCTCAAGATTTGATTTTGGTAAACACATAGTTAACGAATCATTGAGCATCAGCTAAAAGACTTCAAGTCATATTAAAGGGCCACTTATTGTTCATACAAGACAGCGATAGGTATGTCAACCACCATGACTATTTGTATGAAGGTCATTTACTTGATATTACTCAAATGTATTGCTGGTTATAGAGCCATGTATGAGCATGTGTGAATTACCAAGCTCTCATTCCAACCTTAAACATCATAACAAAAACACGCCAAGAGCTGACATATTTACCTGCATGTCCATCACACCTTCAAAATGTATAAAGAAACCTTTAATTCAATTGTTCCCGGTAATTTGTCCATGCACCTGCTTTAAATCACAGTTTTGCTTCCAAAACAAACAGAAACAAAAGCTAGATATAGCTCTAAATATAATCTTGTTCATGCTTTTTAAACGTTTAAATATATACAGAACCAGTTCCTTTCATTTGCGCATAAACAAAAAGGCTATTAAATAAATTACTGCTCATTTGTGTAAAATTCCACGTCTAAAAGACGCGAAAATCTCCTATAGCTTTACAAGGAGAAAAATAGCTTATGAATAATTAAGAAGGTTCAGCTCTATGGGAATTGTACGTGTGGGTTTAGACACGGTTTAGAAAATTATGAATTTCAGTGGTTACGGAAGGTCAAAAATCGCAAGAGAGTTTGATTTATTAATGTTAGATAAATAATTCATGTATACGAACAGGATTTTTACGAAAATAATGGATAATTTGATATAAACAAGGTAAGTATGTCTGATGTAACAGCCGCGCAAACACCTTTGACCGGGAGTGTATCATATCCATTAATGAGTTAGTGACAGTATCAGATCTTAAAGGGACACTTTTAAATCTTGCTAAACACAAGGCCTGTTGCTTTAGATTGTAAAAGTTGGGCTTGAATATAACTGTACTTAATATATGATTAGGCACGGTTTTACCTGACCGTAGCGTTGGTCAAACACATGTTCTGGTACATAACCTGGCTATTTTGTGCGCAATTTGTACTTAAAATACAACACAGTCCCCAGACACTAAATAGCCATCGAGAGTAATAAACCGATATAACAGTGAGTATTGTACTTTTTTCCAATACGATGACAGAACAATATTACTGCTTCTTTGACTGCCTTTGCTTGTTTTGGTCATTCTCATATATTTGAGATCACCAAGGAAAATTACTTGCAAGCATTTACCAAAGCAGTCAAATAAATTTACATATGTAGCTGTAACAACGGTCTGCAGGGCATTGATTTTAACCAATTCTTATTATGGCCATTTCCCATAGACTTATCAGGTATACACTATACATATACTATACTATACACCATATGAAGAGCTGAATTGCAATAGAGACCATTTTTTCAAAAATTAGTTTTTGCTAGATTCTTACAGACCTTCAACTTGTGCATCATCCTGGCAAAACAAAAAAAATTTGAAAAAAGTGGGTTAAAATTGAGCTAAGTTTCTTGCCCAGGAAACAAGGAGACACGATCCGACAGGGGCTCGAACCAGGAATCTCTGATCTATGAGTTTCGTTTTCTAACCGCCCGACCACGCTCCAATTTAGCTGCAAAGGAAAAAAGAAAGATTACAAAACCAAAAAGGGCAAAAAGATTATTTCTATTTCTCTTTGTAGAACCAGAATTCCCATATCTAAAATATAAAACTAGATTTAATAATTATAGTTGATACAACTCAGTCATTATCATGATACGAATTGGTGGGAGAGATACCATGTGTCTGGAACGTATGTTTGCATGATATGTAGCGTATATTTTATATAAATTATATTTTATTACAGTATTCATATATTTAATGCACATATGTTATTGATCTATAACTGTCGCTGGTCTTATATTGTGTGTAACCAAGTACAGTATATTATACCGCAGTTTGTATATAATGTAAAACAATACGCTACTTGATAATTTTATATGGCTATATATAACCAACGTCCATGAAAATAGGTAACACAAGAATTCAAACGTATCTCAAATTGGCAAAAGTGTCTCAAATTGAAAATCATCTAATAATGTATCTCATTTTACTTCAAAAAAATAATAAGCGAAATGAGATAAATTTTGAGATGATTTTCAATTTAAGACACTTTTGCCAATTTGAGATACTTTTGAATACTAGTGTAACCAAGTCCCCGGGATCTAAGTTCGTATTGTGTTTTTGTATACTGTGCTTATATCGTTTATACACAATTATACATATTCAAGGTAACTTAATACAATATGTAAAATGATTAATTACAAGTTAATTCAGGGTTGCTGTTATGACGGTTATCTTTGATATACATCTGTGGGTCCAGTAATGCATTCAGACCAATGTATATTTATAAGAATATTATGTACTTTAGTACCTGCACAATAACACATTATACGAATAAAACAAGCTGTTATTAACAATATGTGTTTACAGGTTGTTATCTTCTTTATACAGGGAAGATCAAAAAGCGTTATTAAAGTGCAAGGTCGAATAACTTAAAATTGGGTATTATTTCGAAGCATATTCTTACGCATTCATAAACTGTGATAACTTGCCCGAATATGAAGGAAATCCATTTAAATCAAGGCTTCCATCTTAAGTGGTCAAGGAGGTCCATATATGAACCCAATATTGAATTAATTGAATTAATCAATTCCAATAAAATTACATAAAATCGATGCTCCAAATGGTCCAATGGGTAAAAGTCCACGTGATATAAAGATGTAGAATCTTTGAAGAATTTCCCAGGATTTTGCAAGTCTTAAATAGTAAACTGACGTACCTTGCGATATTAAAACAAGGTCTACGAAACTAATAAAATCCAAATTGGATTCAACTCATATGTACTTAATATTCAAAAACAATAGTTCTTGTTACTTCTTGTACTTGAATAACACAACTTCAAATCGTAGAGGATGTCTTGATTCTTCAAGTGGATATAGTAGCATACATGAAAATCATACGGAATGGTAACGTAACGTGAAATCTCTAAGTCATAAGGTTAAAAAGGTGACACTTTATCGGAACAAACAAAATTGGGAAAGTACCTGAAAATATTTTGTTGGATATCAGGATCGTGTATTACAACATTGAATTTTATAAGAACACTGTCTCAAAAACGTGTAACTGCAAAACACGATTTACGTCTTCATTAAATCAATGTTTGATAAAACTGAACATCCAAATTCGTAATATTTCCACATCAAATTTTGCAACTAATTTTGATTGTGCACAAACTAAAATATCTATCTCAATTGAACTCATTACAACCAAACTGAGATCTATTCCTATTCAAAATCACCCTAATATTTTGTCTAAAATTTACCAATTTCGGTTTACTTAAAATAAATTTCGGTAAAGCATTTCATTCAGGTTTCATTTAAATAACATCATAAAATACAATGTTGAAATGTAAATGACTGATCGGAAGGTGACCACAAGCTCTGAATATAATACCTAGGTCTAACGGCCATTGACCATTTTCTGGCCAACCTCATTTGAGCCTCATTTTTGAATATAAATATTTAATATAACTTACCCTTTATATCGTCAACAAGAGCAGCACAACAGGAGGTCCCCTCAGGTATACTTTTTCTGACCAAATCTTGCTTGTGATCTCAATGAAAAGAGGATTTATACCAGTCACTTTCGACGCGTGCATACGGTAGAAAATGTTGGCAAACGTTGACATGGTCGTCTTGTCAAAGTTCATAAGGTCAACTCACGTTTGCGCTTATTATTTACCAACGTGACCAATCATGATTTGTGTTCAATTCTATTAATATTCATAGTTGTATGTTAATATTAGTTAAGAGTAAAATAGATTATGTAAAACATCGTAATAATATACCTTAAAACACAAATAACGTAAATCTATCACCCCTAAATTGAAATGTCTTGAAGCGTGTACTTCCGAAGCATTCACAATTTGAGGTGACACCGCATGCGCAATGTCAGACTAATGGCGGCACCCTTGATCAGAGTAACACTGTCGGAGCCTCTCACGGAAAATAATAAAACTTTTAGTGTTAGAAGAAACCTGCCCCTAGAAACAAGGACTATAGTGGTAAGTAACAATTCGATATCTATAGAAGTCCGTATTTTGTGAGGAAAATTTGATTAATGTGAAAAACCAGTACTCGTTGACGATTTGTAATGGCTATTTACTCTGACCTTTAATATGTAATGCAATGCATGGAATATGAAGGCCAGAATCTCTGTCTAGAACATAATAAAATTATTTAAATTTCAACCACCAAAATTTATAAAATTATTACTGAATTACAATAAATCGTAAGTCTACTTACAATGAACAGATAAAAATGTTGCCTCCATTTACACTGGTGAAGTCCAAGTCAAATGCTGGAATTGGCAGAGGTACCCTAATGTCAAGGTCATGAACGATGACATGTACCTGACCATCTCCAAGATGGCCGACATTACATAGGTTGTTTTAGCTCAAAATCCAGCTCGATCAAACTGTTGAATATTATCACCAGACAGAAGAGACGATTTTGATCTATACCGTCGATGAAAAATTTCATGCAAAATGCATGAGCAACATTCTCGTGATGTGACTCGCATGATGGTATGAGAGCGAATGAAGATGCCACACACCAAAAGCAAGCATCACATTTTCCCACATAACAAAGCATTGCAAAGACAAAACACAATGGCATGCAACCAACATCATAAAAGAAGTCTTTCCTAACAAACATTTGGTTGTGACGTCAAAGTGACGATTGACTCCAAACAAAACAACTTGAACACCGAGTTGAGACCAAAGAAAATTTCGCGCTAGATTACACATGCTATCGAATTGCCATATACATTGGACCAAATGTTTGCTAACCGTTCATACTTTAAATTCGATGGCAAATATTTGGTGACGTCACGACCAAATGTTTGGTAGGAAAAATTTTGTATGGAGGCCGAGTATGTTTTAGGCCTAACAGATCATGTGTTCCAGTCCTAGGAACCTTGGTAATTAAAGTGGCACATATCAATGAATATACAATAAAAGCATAATTGAAAATGTCACAGTCAGTGACTTCAATGATTTGACCATGACAAAGTGTACAGCGTGCCTCAAAATAAACTTCACTGATTTAATTAAACCAAAATTAACTTTCCCAAGCTAAAATAGATTCTAAATTTATAATTCTTAATTTGCTACAATCGAAAATGTTTAAATTCTGCTAAATAAAATACCCGGATAAAATAATAAATTATCTAAATTCACCATTCTAATGTGACAGACACAGTGGATTTTCGCCTTTTTAATGTAAATTTCCATAGCTGGGCTACAGAAGTTTCATTTGAACTGACATCTTGACATGCGGGCAAGATATCACAGTTTATAAGTATATGAAAATGTTCTTCGAATTAGTATCAAATTTTGAATTACATGAGCTTGAACTTCAATAACGCTAGTTTGTGTCCATCCTGTAAAGCTTTATTTGTGTTGATTTAGAATGAATACCATTATCTGCATATCATATGTGACGCGTTTCAGCAAAAGGTACCTTAACTAGATACTCCATTTACCAATTACCTGTTAGGGGAACGTTAATATTTCACACAACTGGCCTAGCGTCTACACACATCGACAAATAGCTCGTATTCAAGCACGCATGACTTCAACTGGGCTTGATAGTTTTGTTTTGATACTAAAATCAAGTGTTTCTAGACACTTTTTCAGATGTTTTTTTTTTTCTGAATTCTGCGCTATATGATAGACAATTTTTATTTGAGAATATGTTATCAGGAAGATGATTTTGTCCATGCACACCAACCTATTTGTAGACTAGCCTTGATTCAAGGCTGACAGATCTGGGGATGGTAAAAATATGACTTTATTTCTTTATTCTTTTCGTTTTCTACTTTATGGGTATGGAGATAATAAAACATGGCCATTTTTATTTTTCTTCTTTGTTTTTCTACTTCTTTCATCTTTCTTTCCTATTTTTAAAAAACTACAAAAAAAAACCTTTTACAAGCAACACTTTAAAACACTGGATCTATATTAACACTAGTCCAGTGAGTACAGCTAAATAAATCTCAAACATTCATGACCAAACACCCTTGGAAACATGGCAAACCTCCCTTCCAAGCCTTAATAATATTGGTTTTAAAAACTACCCTGATATCATTTCTTTTCTATGATAATTAATAATATAACTCTAATTGAAATTCCCTGGTATACGCCAACTCTTTCTGGTTACCCAGTCATGAAAAATTATAGGGAGGATAAGATAAAATAGAAGAGCCAGGAAGTAATATTAAACAGGATTTTAAATAGTGGCTAATCTTTAATGGTATCAGGGTAATTTGAAACACAATCTGGTATAAAATTATGGCTTGAATATAGGATGAAAACTGTAGGTCATTTTGAAGTAGATACTATAGTAAATTCGAAAAGAAACTTAGATAATAGTTGATCAACAATTAATTTAGGCGGAAGAACAGGCGCAGGAATTTCACCCAAATAGTTATTATTTTTGCCGCTTGTTGTTTAATTGCATGTGATTAAGCAGATATATTTAAAAAAAATTCTTGAGTGTGCTTGCTTAGTTTTTAAGAGTTTGTTAACCAAATACTTGTAGCTCCGACATAAGGTACCTTTTGCTGTAACGCGTCACATATACCGCTGCGGTAGAAAGGGCTAACGCGTGTGAAATTTAGAAACAATGATCATATTTTGCAAATACAATTACCTTGTTGACGAAATTGAAACAGTCAAAAAAGGAAGAACAGAGTTTGATTCATATCTATAATATCTATAGATACATTGCATATGCTCAGAAAGAATGAGAATTCAATGGTATAGTTTACATGTTCTTTTAATCTTAAAGTAACTTACATAATTTCAATGATAAGGCAGCTTACTATAATTGCGAGTATGCTTTCAGCGGATTAACATTAATCTAACTTTTCTATTTTTTTCGAATAAGCCGAAATCACAATTTTCAAATTAATTTTGATTTTGCGTCTAAATGACCGGAATGAAAAAAAAGGAGAGAAAAAACACACACCATATTTTCCAACGATTTTATTGAGACCGTTTAAATTGTAGCAGTTTTTCTTTAAACGTATCATCTATTATTCCTATGTAATACATGCAAACTAATAATACTGGCGTCATCTATCATTCATATTAAACTACACCCACTCTTTTTGTAACGCCTTAACAATATAGGAAACCAGCATACTTTTAAACAAAGTTCAGACTTTAGTCTGTTTAGTTTAATGATGTCGAATAAGACTAGGGAAAATTTAAAATACTTCAATGTGTGTATACAGGGTGTCCGAGAACAAGGAAACCGAGATTTGCCCCCTCCATTCTAAGACACTGATGATCAATTTATATTAGTTCATATTCAATTTCTTCATCATATTTCCTTTAAAATCGGAACACAGGCTATAAAGCAAAGCACGTAAAAGTTTCCTGTTTTCTCGGACACACTATAATATCGACTGAGTCAACAAAAGTACAATAGTGAAAATTTGCGCCATATTTAATGAGATAAATACTAAAAATACTTAAAAATTTGTTTTTATTTTTAAGTAGATCATGGATTTACCTTGAGACATCTTGAAAGAAAGGGGATAATTGATAAAGGCGTTCCAAAGATTTCTCATTTTAAAACTTGTCAAGGTCTGCCACATGCCCGTTAGTGGTCAAGGGGGGGGGGGGGGGGGGGGGAGGGGGAGATGTTCATATGGACCCAACACCGAACTTTTGCAAAAGAATTTTACGTTGAAACTCTGTCAGAGGTAAAGTACTTCAAAAGAACTAAAACAGTACAACATTTTGAAAATCGGACAAACCGTTTTAAAACGGCGGTCAAAAACCAATTTGTCGTGTCTTGTTTCTAATTTTTCCCATCAAAAATTGAGAACACACTTTCAAATGGATTTTTTAAATAAAACCCTGGCTCATATTTGCAGTATGTACATAGGCATTTTCACGGTAACGAAAGGACAATCACAGAATTTTTCTGTATTTCAAACACATACATTGCCAAAATTGAATTGGATAAAATAAAACTAATTCCATATTTAGTTGAATATACCTAAAAGCATTCATATTCAACAGGATTTTTTTCATAACAATTCCTCCGTCGCAAAATATGCATATTAATGAGGTCGGTCACGGAAGAACAGCAAAACGGACATGGTTTTTTACCGTGAGTACATTTTTGAAAATGTTTATGAAAGTAATGAAGAAATTCTAAAAGTTTCAAAGTTACTGAATGCATTGATTGGTGTTTCTGCAATAGTTTGTCACATTCCACATCAAAATATTTCCTACGGTTATGTTTTAACAATGCGAAATGCGACAATTTGTCCGCTGATTTTTGGTTGCACTGAACCGTAAAGCCTGATCAGGATTAACAAAAAATACAACCTCATGTGTAAATTTGATCCTTATTTAAGCCATTTAGAACAATAACAACCAAGTATTAAACAACCAAGAATGCGTTGAAAAATTAAATAAAAATTACTACTTTTCATTATGAAAATCAAGAAATTTGACCAAAAATTGGGTTTTTTAAAGAAATTTCATAGACATCTTTGTTCAGTCTTTTCAAAATTAGATTCATTTTAAAGAGCTTCACAATAGCTTTCTTTTGATACCAAATATATGGTGGTAGCATTTTTCATGCTAAATGAGTAACTACTCAACAACATGCTTTTTGTCCCGTTTTATTTTACCATTCCAGTCCAAAGATATGGAGAGTTTAAAAAAAAAAAAAAAAAATTAAATCAACTTTGGTCCGATTTGTAAGTTTAATTTGTAACTTCCAGCTAAAGAAATGCAAACTTGAAATGAAAAGAATTCTGCAAGCAACTGGAGCAGAATCAATCTAAACTAATCTTACCTGACCTGTACCTAATATTAAGTGATATTTTAATTTCAGTTTTAACTTAAATAGGTCAAAATGTTCAATTAAAGTACGGATCTTCCTGATACTCTCATATACCTTGATTCTGTTACTTCTGGTGCAAAAATCGGGAAGTTAAGGATACAATTTCTACCAAAAGAGTCAAAAAAATGAAAGATGTCAACCAATAATAAGTCTTTAACCGAAACCACGGAAGAAAACTGAAGACAAAGGAGTTTAAGACCTAATGATTCATCTGGCCCGTCAAGGGGACGCAACAGGTTGACTAAACCAGACGCATCAATCTGCTTAATATCAGCAGATCATCATTAAATTGAGAACTCATGTCATGAAATGGGTTCAAGGGATGCTTCTACTAATCATGTGATATTTTAGCAATTTCCATTCAACGTGTGTCCAATGACGTCACCAGAGGCAAATTTTTACAAATTAACAAACCAGACCAACAAAATATGTATGGTCTTTACAAATTGTGCAATAACTTTTGATTCAGAGATCCAAATTAAACAAATCAAAAATCCTGTCGAAGCCAATGGTCTACACTATAATTTTAATGTAACGTTTGCTCACCATTACGCTATGTTCTTTAAAAATAAAAGTTCAAAGTTCGTTGCGTTTTTTGTGGGACACCCTGTATAAGCCTTTAAACATGGGTAAAAAAAGAAATTTGGAAAAATAATAAATATGATACCCTGGTTACAAGTAACTATAATACTCTGAAAGATGATAACTATTTATAAATATAGCCGGGTGAGATAAAATTTAAAAAAAATATATAAAAATGACAAACTCGCAAATGTTGGTTGTATATGATTCACAATGCAATATCTTGATAAAATAATTGATTTATTTTATAGGAAAATGTAATTATTTTATTAAAATCTAATTATCTAAATATATAGGAAAAACGTCCACAAATTTGCGACCTCCTTTCTTTAAATGGCCATAAATTCGGAACCGAATGCCCTTTTTTAGCTCAAACAAAAAGAGATTATGTAGTTTTTCTGTGTTTTAATAACGATTTTTTTAACTTAACGAATTGGTTGATAAAAAATAAGGTAGACCCCCCCCCCTCCTTAAGTGTTAAGAGGGTGGTATAGAATCATTTCTGTACAACTTGTGAACATTTTGATCATGTGTCGGATTAAATGTTAAAATGCCTTTTCTATTACAATTTTCTGACCTTAAAAAGACTGTTTAGATGGACCTTTAAAAGTGTCATTTTGTTAAACATTACCTCGTTACTGTCCAGCTATTCCATCTTCATAGCCTCCATGAAGCTTGATACACCTATTGGGTGTTTGCACATAATTTACGTGCGAGAGTTGTTTGGCAATCGAATGGTGGAATTTGTTGAGATAACATATTTATAGATCAGTCAGAATGTCAGGCTTTTTTAGACTTTTGTCGATTGAATTCAGCCTAACAGAGAATTTACAGACACGAGTCTTCCAATCATTCTGTGAGACTCTTTCTCAGCTGCGAAATTTTTAATGCCTGAATCTAGTCCCTAGAGAGGTAAGACGTACGGTGTATCAAACTTCATGGAGGGGAAGAGCTTGACTTCAGTCACTTTTATTTTTTAATGATAATGTTCACCAAAACCAACTGACACTTTCAATGGCCCACATAAGTTTGTTTCAGGGTCAGAGAAAAGTAATAGAAAGGTAATGTCACATTCAATCCTTATGACTCACATGGTCAAAATGATCGATACATCCATGGTTGGACAGAAATGATTTTACACCACCCACTTAAAAAAGGCATATCTTTAGAACGCCTTTATCAATTATCCCAATTCTTACAACATTCTGAAGTTTAATCCATGATCTACTGAGTAACAAAAGTACTTAGAAATTATTTTTCTATGGCGATTTTGTAAACGCATGATAAACCTACTATATCATGATTTTATTTGATAGTCTAACCTACTCTTTATATCTGTCGAATAGTTGTTTTAACAAAGCTCCCTGAACCCAAAGTCTTGATAATGATTAAAAGCAAGACCTAAAGCATAATGCACTTATGAAATGTCCACTATTTGTTCAGAACTCCCAAAATGAGACACAATGATGCTATTAATATTTTTAATGATCGTGACGTTGGTTTATTTCACACGACTGCAAATAAAATTGTAAAGTTGTCTTTAGGATATGCATCAGTCACTTACGTATTAGTTGAGTGTATTTCTGTTCCAAAATAAATGGATATTTGTGACGCTCGGTTTCAGTCCTGAGATGCAAAGTTACTGTTTCATTCAGTAACATTAAATAAGTCAAAGTAAAGGATATTTTTTTGAATTTTCAATCTGCCCGAATTAATTGAAAAAAATGAAATAACAACGTCGTCTATAACCGTTGATGCTAAAATCACAACACTTCTAATGGAGGCAAATGTAAAATCGCCTCACAGAGTACGTCATTGATTTCCCATTGGCATTACATTCTATAGAGTTCCTTTGGGATATTAATGTGGTATTGCGTCGTTTCCCCTAATTTCTTCCAAAACATGGATGGTTTAATGCAAACACTGATAGCAGAGAAAACAATGAAGTAACACTTCCGTTTGAAATCGCTGTAGGGTATTACAATCACGTTCCAAGTTCATTACCTGACTTGAACGATTAATCTGCTGTTTCATCACGTAACAAGCTAAGGTTGCTTTTTTTCTAGGGTTTCTTATCTATTACTCAGGTATTTAGTCACGGAGCTTACAGTAAACAAACATATTCTGTTGGACGCACTGATGTCACAGATTAGAATTACAGACATTGTTGTATAAGTTTGTATACAAAACCTTTAAAACCCATAAATATACGTCCTTATATTTTCAAGACTTACACCTTAAAAGCATGTTTGAAATAGCTGCATTTGTTTTCAAGTTATGCCTGATACAAATAAGCTTTATCAGTCACGTATTTTTATGCAGATTTCATGTTAATTAGTCTATTTAAAAAAAAACTCTTGCAAAGCTTTGCAAAAATAAGATCATGGTACCTCAGCCTATTGTTATTGACGTCCAATACATACAATTGAAAAACATTGCAATTTTTGGAATTGAAAAACTAAAGGGGTTTTTTGGTGTTGGCCGCTACACTATGTCTATTTCATTCCCATTTTGCACATTCAAATATCATTTTACAATACATATAAAATCCGCTGACATCGACTTCGACTATAATTATTTTACTGCATATGTCTTCAACAAGAGAGTACATAAAATCGGTGTATCCGTAGCAGAGACTGGTATATGTCCATACATTTTAACAAAGCAGATTCCTTTAATTGCAATGCTAAATATCAATAATAACAACCTCAAAATGTTCTACAGCTTGTCCCAATATTAATGCATAGAGCAAATAAAAAAACAATTAAAAATAGTCGCCAAAAGATAAAATCATAGTAATATATGTTTTTCAAAAGTGGAGTTATTACTCTACAACATGTTTTTTCCCCGTTACATTTTACCACTCCAGTCCAAAGATATGAATAATTTAAGAAAGCCCTTTAAATCTACTTTGGTCCGATTTGTAATTTTAGACTTTTAGCTAAAGAAATGCAAACTTGAAATGAAGAGAATTCTGCAAGCAACTGGAGCACAACCAATCCAAACCAATCTTACCTGACCCGTACCTAACATAAAGTGATATTTTAAGTCCTTTTTAAAAACAACTTAAATAGGTCAACATTTTCAATTAAAGACGGATCTTCCTGATCCTCTCATATTCCTCGAATCTTTCACTTCTGATGCGACAATCGGGTAGTTTACGATACAATTTCTACCAAAACAGTAAAAAAAGAAGGATTATAATGGAATGTGTCAACCAAAAATAAGTCTTCAACCGAAATCACGGAAGAAAACTGAAGACAAAGGAGTTTAAGAACTCAACTAAGTCATTGATTCATTTGGCCCGTCAAAGGGACGCAACATACAGGTTGACTAAGCCAGACGCCACAAACCTGCTTAATATCAGCATATCATTATCAAATTAAGTCCTTATGTCATAGAATGGGTTCAAGGGATGCTTCTCCTAATCATGTGATGTTTTAGCAATTTCCATTCAACGTGTGCACAATGACGTCACTAGAGTTGAAACTTTACAGATTAACAAATCAGACCATCAAGATTTTTCGCGTCTTTACAAAATGTGCAATAACTTTTGATTAAGAGATCCAAATTAAACAAAACAAAATTCCTGTAAAAGCCAATGGTCTACTCTATAATATTATTGTAACGTTTGTTCACCATTGTACTCTGTTCTCTCAAAATAAAAGTCCAAAGTTCGATGCTTTTTTATTGGGACAACCTGTAAATAAATGCAAATGCATACAGATTGATCAGTGACTAATGATTATATTGCTATATAATGACCCTATTTGGCAGTATCATACTATTAATGGCCATCAGTTCTTAAAATAAGGACTTACCTAGAAAGCTTAATTAGCTTTGTTGTAAAGGAAAACTGTGAGTTGAAATAAAAAAATCTGGACAAGTAATAGGAACGATGCAGAAATTTAACGGTTTTACCTAAATGCCATCAACCGCAACTTTGAACGGACACTGTACCCCACGTCAGGACATGTTTTGCTGAAATAAGCTGAAATAATGAGTTTGTCTAAAGAACAATTAGCGTCGAAATAAAATCGGTGGGGTTCCCCTCTTCGAAGAACTTTAGGAGAGCCTGGTGACCTTGGATATTTAGTAGTTAATGATGATGGTTATATTATTGTTATGTGTAATGTACGAGCTTGGTTTTCAATAGTGCAATAGCGCAAGCAATGACTGGGTAATTTAAAACAAATATAAATATGCCTGCCAACATGCCTTTTTTAGGTTTAAAATCATAACGATAATGCTCAACAAAATAAAAACATTTCTGAATCTTTGGAAACTGTAAACAAAAGGCAGCATACCATTTGAAACAGGACCTGGAACTCTTTCTCAATCATTATCTTTTGGATATGGTGTTTTAATCACGTTTCAAGTTCTAACCCTAAAGATTCTGCTATTTTCCTTTGCTCATATTACAAGGTTGCTATTCTCAATGGTTCCGAGTCTGATACTCAGATATCAAGTAACTAAAATGACAAAGGAAGATATTAATTATAGATATAATTGCTTCCTCAAGGTCCTTGTTAAGAATCAAATTTCATATAATGTATAATGACAATGCAACTAACATATAGCTCTTTCCTATCATACATGTGTTTAAAGTGTTAGATAGATTTGCTACTTTTGGATAATTGTTCGAATAAAGTGTAACTTTACTGAGAGCTATAACAATTTTAATGCAACACCATTTACTTTAGAATACATTTTGTTTATCAATTA
>JXSR01S013213.1:11510-21573 GCA_000969725.1 Ophiothrix spiculata
GCAACAATGGCACCCATTTAGGGACTGTAGCCTTAAGACAAAAATCAATAACCCGTCTGCATGTAAGGCATGGTTCCCAATTCATGACGAAAGCGTTTGAGTCATAGGAAAGAGCTTGACGCAATTTTCTTGCATCATGATGCAAAAAAATAATGAGTCATGATCCGCAGTAAAGTGTATTGAATGATGCTGAAAAATTGCTCCAGGGCCTCCATCATTATAAACACTACTTCAAAGAAATTAGTTATGCGTTTCTCCTAATATTTTTGTATCGTGACTCAAAATGCATTTCGTCATGGCTCTTGCGTCAAGGCCTTTTGTATTTCAGAAGATATTCCGTCATGAATTGGGAACCGTGCCTAAGTTTAGTGTATATTCTGCCTTAAAATACACATTGACTTTAGAAAAATACAAAATAGGACGTTAAAAGTCCTGTTCATGCATGACATGAAGACAGATTTTATAAGTTCATTAAATTTTAAGTTTAATTAAAATATTTTTTCAATACTTGTCATTGACTAAATTGATAATTTTAGCTGTCTTTTAAATGGAAAATGTCACCTGTCTATAATCAAGTAAAAATGTCTTCGAAATATTCTTTCAAAAAATAAGTTTACAGAAATGACTAATCTATTAAAATAAATATTGATATTTGCGATCTCTTTATGCGATGCCTAGACATGCTCCAGATTGTCTATAATAATATGCCATTTGACGATAACTTTGTAACGTTCCAATATATCTTACTTGGACGAAACTTGATTCATTTCAGAAAATTACCTAGAAAATGACACTATTCAACACCGACGAGCAACACTAGATTCATAGTAATTTGTTAGATAGAAAAATAAATAAATAAACCAAGCACAAATTGGACCATTTCTGATACAATATTTCATGATTTTGCATCTTAGCATCTTATTTTGCATGTTTGACTTGTTTTAGCTTACATTAAGAATTGCTTTGGAAGTACGCTATTAGAATGCAAATTAGTAGTCAAGATCTGCTAAGTGAAAAAACAATCATTGAAATTGGAAATCATTATAAACTTCTCAATATGACTATATTTAAAAACAATATCCGTCTCTTGAATTCAAAACTGAAATTCATGCAACGTAATTAATGTAGAACAAGAACAAATATTACATACTCATACCTGAATATATTTTATTGCATGTTACGACCTTGGTTTATCATGATTCATGAGCATATAAGTACTGAGGCAATTCAACAACTTGGCAGAAAAAGCACCTGTAGCAAGTTGACTTTGACATCAATGCGTGTTAGATGCACATTACAGATTTATGTCAAAGTAGTAAAAATCGAAAGGGATAGACGTACCTCGAGGGACTTTTTTTAAGTGGAGATATGCGTTAAAATGATATGATTTTATCAATACATTGAGAACTTAGAATTGTCAATGCAATATCAAACTTCAAAATCGTGCTCGGGTAGAAAAGGGTCTCATCTAAATTGTGTTATTGTCTTGCTACCTTGTAAAGTGGTAATTATTATCCTAGAAGTAAAGATATTTGAAAAAGGAATTTTGAATTTGTTTTGTAATCCTTAATATATTCTATAAGCTACAAAGATTTAATGAATTTAGCACCCGTTTATGAAATTAAAGTCAAACTAACATGGTTGCAACTTGTCACTTAATACCGTCTTTGTATCAAACATAAAATAGGATAATAAAGTAACAATGCAGAACAGAAGTTTGTAATAATCTGAAAAAATAGTTTAAGGAACAAAACAAAAAATTAAATAACATCAAATTGAAAGTGTGAGAGTATTCAATGAATAGGCTACTAATTAGATTTTCAATTTTAATTTTTGAATTCAATTTGTTTTCATCTTTGAATCTCTGGTAATCAGATTGTAGCAATGCTGAGTTGATTAAACAAAAAGAACATATCACATATAGAGGTTAATTAAATTTCTTTTAACATGGTTATTGTATACTGATACACAAAATGAAGCTTGTATATTCCAATAGAAGTAACGATACATTGGTATTTTTGTATTCCTCCTAATTAGATTAGGTAAAACGAAGTTAGTGAATTCTATAACTTATTTTTAATAAAAATTCCCTGTCATCTCTGTTCAAAATGTAATCCCTTCTTTTCTTGAGTTGAACAACTTCTTGTCAAGTATAATCTACATTTTCGGCAATTTCTATGCTATAATTTAAGGTTAGTCTTCTAGCTGTGTTAATTCAGGGACCATATGTGACCACCCATCCCAAACTTGCCCTAAATGTTTTAAATATGTAAAGACCATGTTATAACGATAAATGCCACCTCAATAAACTTCAATCGATTTCCAGTTATGGTCCACAAGGTTGTCATATAACTGAGATAAACACGTTGATCACTGAAATCAATAATTATTTAAGATCACGTAAGCTCAATTCATACTCGGCCTCCAAACAAAATTTTTCCTATCAAACATTAGGTCGTGACGTAAAAATGACGAGTGACTCCAAACAAAAGAACTTCAACACCGAGTTCAGACCAAACAAAATTGCAGATTGCACATGTTATTGAATTGCCATATACATTGGACCAAATGTTTGCTACCCGTTCATAGTTTAAGTTCGATGGAAAATATTTGGTGACGTCACGACCAAATGTTTGGTAGGAAAAATTTTGTTTGGAGGCCGAGTATGAATTGAGCTTAAGCCGTCTATTTTCTGTTGATTGTCCTCACAATATACAGATATATTTCATATTTTCGATTATTTCTTGAAATGAAACTTTGCTGGTGCTTCGAACAAAGATTTGTGAACCTGTCAAAAAATCAATTTCGGCAAACTGTGACCTTGTCATATATTTTACCTTTAGCGAAAATGATTTTTTTTTTGCTTTAACGACTTAGGGATCCGCTCCAAATTGTCCCTTTGAAATCAAAGGGAACCGTTAAGCTCCCTTTAAACACAATCCCTTGGGAATGTTATGTAATTCTTTATATTTTTACTTGAAAAGTACGGAATCCCTTCTTTAAGACTCACCAATATCCCTGTAGAAATTATAACTCAAGAGGATTTACATTTTCTTTTTAACAATCAAAAATAAGTTTAAAGGGAGCTTGGGACAATTTGGAGAGGATGCCTTATTTGAGATGGGCAGTCACATACGTCTAAAGTAGATTGTATAGCAAGAAACGTTTACAGAAACAGGCGGGCTGAAAAAATACTAAACCAGTATGATGTAGTCACAATAAATATGCACAAATAAAGACAAAGCAGTTAGCGTGTTTTGTACGGAGTTTATGGAATTATCAGAAAAGTTGTCACAATATTTGGTTTTATCAAAAATTAATGTGTTTGCCTAACTAGAAAAGCACGTGATGAAAATGTTCATATTTGAAGAAAAAAAAAAACAAGTACTTTCTTCCGTATTGAAATAATTATTGAAGACTGTAGTTGAAGATGATGGCTTGGTTAAAGAGATATAAGCCCAAAATTGATCAGAGGTCAAACGAGGTCAAAATTTCAACAAGCTTCAATTTTCCAAATATATACTTTCATATTGTTTGAAGTACTTGGTTTGAGAAAATTAAGATCATTTGATAGGCAATCACGATTTTAGAGAATAAAGTACTTAAGTCCAAAATAGCGATTATTGATTACATAAAATCAATAATCGATACAAGCTTCTAAATCACTATAAATGATAAACTCCAACATAAAACATATACCTAATATGTATTAAATGCCCTAAGTTGCACAAATCACAAGTCAACAATTTAAACGCTTATATCTTAAAACGTATATTATGTGACTTAAGTACTTCTTCCACTACAGTCTTCAATTTAAGATAAGCAAGGCAACACATCGTAGTTGAAGAACAATTTGAATTTCCGCTTTTAAATACTAAGAAACAAATTATACCTTTCAATGCTTTTTTAAAGACAGCTTAGAGTTCCCTACATATCACGGCGTTTTAAAAAATGATATCAGTCAGCACGAAGTTTTAAACGTCAAAGTTATCATGTCTGTAAAGCAGCCATTTGCGGGTGATTTTAACTAATATACTATCTTCGTGACAAATAAGACAAGATGTTCTCAATCACTGTTCACCTTCTGATTGATGATAGTCTGATTACATTCTTACATATCATTATCTGTGCGATAAAGAACGTGTGAAGACGTATTTATTGATCACGTGTCGAATGATTTTAAGTTGTCAGTTATATTTCAATACTTAATAAAATTAATTATTCATTGATTGTATGTATATAAAACATTGTTAAGCACACATTTATATGTTATCGTAACTATCATACTTACTATCTGCGTAACAACATGATTGATTTGCTCAATGTCAGCTGATTGATGAGGATCTGAAAACCTACTTCAATACCCAGAAAAAAATCTTACAATATATGAGTGTGATATTCTTCAAGTTGACGGAAAGTCAGAAAGTATGTAAATGTTGCATTTTATAGTCCATTAATTGAACTTTCAGATACTGTTTGTTTCAATTCAATCGATAGTGCACAACAAATATTGTATTCATTATTTTTGTGCATTTTGTCTGATCCATTTTCATGATTATTGGCCATAAAGTAGAAGTGTTTTTGTTTTTGAGTAAAATGGATCAATCATATTTGGCCATGCGTTATGAACAGGTGTACTGACGTTTGGGGAGCTGCCCTTTTGTGCGAGATTTTTAAGTTTTGTTTCGAACATTCTGGACCCTTTTCTTATACCTACCTAAGCAAATTACCTATCAAATTAAAGCTCATGATAAGTACTTTACATTGATACCTTAACCATATATGTAGCATATATACTGGTCAAGAGGTATGCCACTTTATAGTAAAAATGACTTTGGGGAGCAGAGGACCCGATATGGAGGACCCGATATGTAAAAATATCAATATACCGTAATAAATAATATAGAATATTGTTTCATTAAATTGCATTTTTTAATGGTAATAATCTTATTTAACAAAACATAATCCTGTTCTATATTACCTAGATACACCTAGTTTACTCTAATGTATATTTAAGTCTTTTTCATAGGCTATAAAATGACATCTTTATATATTCTCTGACAATTTGGTAAAATCAAGACATTTACATGCACGTAAAGATTTAATTATATTTTTGGTGACACACCATAAATTATGTGTATAAAGGAGCATGTGCAGTGAGAACAAAGCAATACATTCTGTTTGACAAGCATAAGTAAAAGTCAGACTTGTAGAGTGCATGTGCTTTTCTTTTCTCTTTTTAATTGATGACATAAAATAAGGAAATATCCAAACCTAGCCTTGTTTAATGACATATTAAAAATCTCCCGACGTTTACACACAAGTGTGAAGTTTGGTCTAATATATAAATGGATTAAATGAATTATTTTACATACATATATCAGATAGTGTAAGATATCCTAGCAAACTATAGCTAAGGCATTTTCATTACATTTAAACGAGTGAAAACAGGAATAAGAGAAAGAGGTAAAATAGAAGACATGAGAAGAAAATCAAATTGGTAGAAATGTTGTAAAAAGTATTTCAAATTATTGCTCTGTAACAACTTGTTGCTGGTAAATAGAAATCAAAATTGGTATTAGGTATCTGTGCACTTGTGAGATTTTTTGTTTGTTCGTCAGTTTTCAAAAGCGATTCGGATGTGCCTTCTGGGTAAAATGTCGGTTGCCCTTCCTAACAATATTATGATACTGGTGCTCCGTCTGGTTCTTAGAATTATTAGAATAGTATATAACCGACATATTGTGAATTTCTGATTAACAAACTCTAAAAAACTAATCAATAATCAATATTTAAGAGAATATGTGTGATGATTCAAACCCAAAAAGGGAGAGTTTGCGACAGAAAACTGTTCAAGATACAGGTGAAAATAGGCAACAAAAGACAAAGTGTTTGAGTAAAATGGATCAATCATATTTTCCTTATTTGTTCAATAAAATCCTAATGTCAGTAATATGATAAAAGAAAATATCCATATACCGTAATAAATTATACAGAATATTGTTTCATTAAATTGCATTTTTTTAATGGTAATAATCTTATATTTGTTATCGTAACTATCATACTTACTATCTGCGTAACAACATGATTGATTTGCTCAATGTCAGCTGATTGATGAGGATCTGAAAACCTACTTCAATACCCAGAAAAAATCTGACAATGTTTGAGTGTAATATTCTTCAAGTTGACGGAAAGTCAGAAAGTATGTAAATGTTGCATTTTATAGTCCATTAATTGAACTTTCAGATACTGTTTATTTCAATTCAATCGATAGTGCACAACAAATATTCTATTCATTATTTTTGTGCATTTTGTCTGATCCATTTTCATGATTATTGGCCATAAAGTAGAAGTGTTTTTGTTTTTGAGTAAAATGGATCAATCATATTTTCCTTATTTGTTCAACAAAATCCTCATTTCAGTATTATTATAAAGGAAAGTATCGATATACCGTAATAAATTATATAGAATATTGTTTCATTAAAATCGAATTTTTTTTATTAGTAATAATTTTATTTTACAAAACATAATCCTGCTTTAGATTACCTAATTATTTAATATTAAATAATATGTTTAAGTATTTATATATTCTCTGTACATGCACGCAAATATTGACTAGTAATTAGTTCTCATCAGTTTGTAAGCCAGACACTTGTCGCTCTAACAGGGTACCTTACGCGTCACATATGTGTCCCGCCGCGGCAAAAGGATGCAGTTGTCGGCTCCTACATGTTGCTCATTGTACCATATCTGATGTATACTAGCATCTCTGATATATTCAATAAGTGTTCATACTACAATAAGCAACATGAAGAAGCCGACAACTGCATTCTTTTTCCGCGGCGGGACACATATCATCAACTCCACTATTTTACCATCTATGTAACAACATTGTTGATCTTTTCAATCTCTGCTGATTGATGAGAATCTGATTACCTTTCTTACTAAAAAACATTATGTGTGTAAAAAACAATGCAGTCCATTTTTGAGGGTGTGGGGGGACTTAGTTGTACTCATGTTGGATACTTTAGTGAAAATGTGTTTCACCTTTATATTTATTATGTTGAGGTTCAAATTTGTTCATATTGAATTATATTAACAGCCAGGAAAATCTTCAGGGGTTGCATTGGTTAGACAAGGGTTACTGTGCCTGACTTTAAACAAAGTATATAGATGAGTTGTTGGAACGCACTGAGGCGATTAAACAATTTAGCAGCAAAGTGCTAGTGGCTAATTTACTGTGAAAAAAGACAATTTTTTGCTATTATTTTTAAAATTATTTATTATTTGTTTTATACGGAAGATTTAAATTAAGGCTGCTATCCATCGAGAAGGGATATTTTATTGGACAATTTTAATCACGTACGCATGATACATGATGAAATATATACAAAAGAAGTGATTGTTTAACTCTTTTCGTTGAAAATTTGTGAACACAATGTAGTTTTTTCTACATATTTCTTATTTATTTGCTCGATTCAGATAAAGTAGAAATTCCATGTATTCCATACAGCAATGTATCTATTAAATTTATCGACATCAATTATTCATAGATTATGCACAATATAATGAAGACAAAAGGGCTTGCAATATAAATTGACATGGTGATTGATAACTGTCTTTAATAACATATGAGACGTACTGCGACGTAATGAATGGAACTGAAATTAATAACCTCAAAAACTGAAAACCTGGTGATGATGTCAAATTTCGACTTTCAATGTGTAGTCAATTATTATAAATTATGTCCAGATATTTCGTGGAATACCTTGGACTTTGATCACTAAATAGAAAATAAAAGTATGAATTGTTGCATCAATAATATTGAAACTTTACAATATGCAGATTCAAATATGTAGATACTCAATATGAAATAGGCGACTTTCTGCTCATTTTGTTGGAGCCTGTTTCATATGTTTGACAATTTCCGTCGGAATCATTATTGTATATGACGATTGAGTCAGTATTGCTTTGAAATGATATTTCTAAACCAATATTGGCTGGCAAAAAACCCCAGACAATTATATGAAAAAATGAGATTTTTTTACTACAAGTAATCATGTATCAAAATAGAAGTCGCCTGAATTGGTGAACTCGGCTGATCATCGCCTGTTAGAGCTAGCTCAAAACTTGCTGCACTTTCAGGAAGAGTTATTGTTGTGAGCTTTTTTTTTATTTCAGCATTCTAAAGTACACAAAATATTCAACAAACAATGGAGCATTTATAATTTACAGGCATGTAATGGTCGACTTTTTGAGCTTTCTCTATACTTTGTGAGGAATATAGGGTGACTTCCTTTTTTAAATGGCTCAAAACGAGCAGAGTGACCTATATTTTTTTTCTAATAAATTGTTACAAGCACAAATAAATTTACCAAATACTTAATTTTCAAGAAAATCAATGGAGCTTTTTTTTATCTCTGAGAAAATCCCTTAACAGCTGAAGGTGATTTTTATTTCTTGATGATTGTTCGTTTTCTTTAATTGTTTTCGTCTTGTTTGTTCTCTTTTTCAGAGAAATAGAAAATGAATTTTATAAAATCACACAAGAAACCTTTTAGTTATCACTACAAAGAATGAGCAAATGAAAAGAAGTGATAGATCTACTCCCAGGTCATTTTATATACCTTATATAGATCTATATAGATTCTCTGATTGGCTAAAAGTGATGGCTTGGATTTAACTAGGCCCAGGGCATACATTTTTCACTAGACCCGCTCAATTTATTTTGCGGACAATACCATTGAAAGGAGAAACATATATCGTAAATCATTATTGGTTCTTTCAACCAACCAGATGGCAAAAATCTATATATTTGGTATATAAAACGAATGTTGACTGCTTTTTGTTCCGGGCATGGTTTAAATTATTTCCCTTCGGTTATCTCAAAACCATTGATATTTCGCTTCGGGCATATTTATCTCACCTCGGGAAAATAATCTAAACCACGCCCTTCAAAGCAGTCAATGTTTGTATATTAGAACATTCCATTTCCCCAAAACAAGGCCGTAAAAGAAGACAATAGTTGTGATATATTTTTTAAACATAAATTAAAGGATAGAGCTCTATTGAATTCATCATTCTTATCATTTGTATTTCACAACTAAATTTTGCCACATCGCTTGTGAAATATTGAACGTGTTTTAGTCTCTCCAACTACATTTGACCCAAATGTATGTTATCTTTTATTATACCAAATTCCCAGATAATCATGAAATATATTGTTTTAGATTCTATGACTTCTCACCTTTATTTTAATGTAAAATTTCAGTTGTTTACCCTTTAACATTTAAGTGGTCAAGGTCCTCCACATGCCCATTAGTGGTCAGGAGGGGGGGGGTTGGGGGGGTTGGCCCAACAGCGAAAAAGCGCTTTCGCGAAGGAAGTTTACGCTGAAACTCTGGTCACAGGTAAAGTACTTGAAAAGAACTTAAAAATATGAATTTCGGTCAAACCGTTTCAAAATGGCGGCCAATACAAAACTTTCCGTGTCGCGTCAAAATTTTCCCGCCAAAAATTTGAAAACAAATGGAATTTTTCAATAAAATTTGGCTCATATTGGCAGTATGTAAGTACAAATACATTCCTGAAATAAAATTTGGGAAAAAAAGTTGTTCGTTTACGATTTTATGGACAAAACAAATGTGAAGAGCGCCTTCGAAAATGCTTATTTATGCTAATTGGTATGGGGTGGGTCGATATAACCAACCAAGGGGTGGGTCGATATAATTTGTTTGCCATCAGGTGAAAGGTATGGTAAAGTTAAACAAATCCATAGAAGGGCGATGAAAAATTACTAACGCGCAAAAACCAAATGTTGGGTCCATATGGACACCCTTGACCTCTTGAGTGTTAAGACCGTGTTTCTACGTGCTCTGTAGAATCCTCTTTTACAGATCAGAACTGTTACATTTAACAATGTTGTGCAATTGTTTAAAGTGATAAGCAAATACAAGTTTCTTTATTATAATACCTTGAATTTATTGAATTTATAATCACAAACCAGTTGCTATACAACTTTAATTAGACCTATAATATAATTTTAACTGATATGTTATATAAA
>JXSR01S013213.1:77044-89434 GCA_000969725.1 Ophiothrix spiculata
GTTATAGCATTATTCTAACTATTCAATGTGGTTGTACATTAGGTGGTCTTTTACTATTTTTTTATTACATGTTAATATTGCTGCAATGAACCGTGCCGAACAAGAAATCGGTATATTGTCTGGTTGTTCTTGAGATTTTGTCCCTATTAGAAGGTCTAGATAGAGCAGATTGTATGACGGGTTTTCTACTTGTTGTGGTTTTGACCAAACCTTTACTTGTTACTTGCAGGTTGTACAAGAAACCACGAATCATTATACACGCCAATCTTGCCTTTAGTTTACTTCTTGGTCAGCTGTTATTTCTCTTCGGAATTGATGCCAAACCTAAGGTATAATAAACCGGATGGTGATCATTTTAATGGTCTAATATATGAATATATATATGCCTTTTCTAATGTAAATTACGGATCATCGCCTATAAATTATAGTTTGATTTATACAACTATAGCCAATTTGTCATAAGTAAGCATATGTTTGAAAGCGACTCATAGAATCTTTACGTGCAGGGTATCCAAGCAATATCTTTACTGGTTTTAAATTTAATATTTGTAAGCTTTGAGTTGCATTTCGAAACCAACTCCATGTTTTAAGAGTAGAAACTTGAACAAAAAACTCATCTAAACTTTTTTTTTTCTTTTTCAGGAGTCTTGCACTGCAATAACGGTATTGCTTCATTATTTTTACATGGCTGTTTTAATGTGGATGATGATGGAAGGCGTTTTTCTCTATATCAAAATGAAACCAACATTCAAATATTCAATGAGACCAGTCATATGTATGATAGCTGCCTGGGGTAAGGGTTTCCGTAAAATCAATGTTACATGTTCTTCCGAAATTATTTTGTAGCAAGCAGCTACAAGAGATATTTAGTTGCGTTAATTGCTTAGCAGCATTTATAATTCAAATGTTTTGATTATTTAAGCAAATCATGAAATCGGATCAAACATGCGACATAAAATTCAGAATTTTTGATTATTTAAGCAAACAATGAAATCGGATCAAACATGCGAACAGGTATATTTCCGTTAAGTCTAAGAAAATTACACGCAAAGAATATACGATTTTTTCTGCGATGCTCGGTACAAAGCAGCTATTGATAACAAAGAGCGTTGTTTTATCGCCTACTGTTTTTTTTTTTTAGTTTTCTACAACTTTAAAATCAAATTCCTCCTAATCGGTGTACTTGCTTTCAACTCATTAAAATTGTATAATGTTTGAAATAATATATAAAAATATGAAACTCGCTGATATGAAAATAAAAAATCAATCGAGATTTAGATTCCCCAGTCTTAGATCAAATTAATGACTTTGTATTTGTTTGTACTGTAATTTTATGTGTAGGTATTCCGATTCCAATATCCATGACTACATATGGCATCCGATATCAATACTACGGATCGAATGGAATGTAAGTATGAATAAATTGATTAATCAATCGATCAACCATTTAGTCAATAAGTCGCTCATCAATCATTGTTCTTTTTTCCTAGTTGTTGGTTGCCTACTGATAAAGGTACCATCTTTGGATTTGCTGCACCAGCTACTCTCATTCTGCTGGTGAGTACTGACTGATTCTAACTATACAAGAAAAATGTTGAAGTAACGCCTCATAGTAGTCTTATTGATAATTTTGTACTATTTTTAGGAATCGGAGTGGGGTTGATAGGGGGTGTGCGGAAGGGGCTGCACTGTCTTCCCAATATTTTGAGAGGTTGTAAACATAATTTGATGTAAATTTTATAGCAAATTGCATGCGCAATATCTTGAAAAATTGGAAATACATAAAAATCCTTTTAGGTGGTTTCACCTACGCTATCCCAATGGAGGGAATATGTATACTTAATGCCCTGAAAAATGATCATTATAAATCTGTAAAAGTTCAAAATCCAGAAAAAAAGACTCACCTTTTAAGGAAGTTTCATACCCTCAACCACTACCCACCACAAAAAGGCCAAAAATATATATTTGCCTCTATTTTTTAAAGAGGCAATTATTTGTTAATTTTAAACCAGAACAATCTTATGGTTTCAGGGTGCCATTGGACCCCAACAGGGACCTTTAAGCTAGCTCCTGGAACCCGCCGTAGAAAGGACCGTTCTGTTTTCTTCGCTCAGTTTGCTTTACAAACTTTAGCCCGCCTCCTCCTATATTGAATATCTTCCTTAGCCTATGCTATTGTAGACTTTTGATTTTGAAACATCTTGTATTACATAAAATTAGCTTTAACAGCTCCTTCTTTCGTTATATGTATTATGCATTGCATGTTCGAAAATTATCTTATGGCCTATTGTTGAACTTTTCAGGTGAATCTTTTTATACTACACATGACATTACAAACATTCCAGCATTTAAAAGTAAACAAAGATAAGAGCGAAAAGGAGAGACTGAGGTGAGAAAACGCATTGACGTCAATGACATCCTGATCTATATGTAATCTAAATCCTCGATAATCTATGTCCGTATATGTGAAATTAATGTTCTGTACATATTTCTTATCTGTTGTTGCAGTTGTTGCTTTATCAGTAAAGCTGCGATCACATAATTATATAGAAGTATAATAGGTCCCGGTATATGGTATACAATTTTCGCTATACGCGAATGGAGGCACTCATATTCTTAATGACAGAGATAATTACCCGTTTGTTTTTTCAAATATGAGTACCTTCCCCGGGAGCGTATAGCGAATATCGTATGCCATGTACTTCTATGTAATCGCAGCTATAAGGAGCTTTTTATTTCGTCAACGGACGATTCTAAGGCGGTTAGTTTTACGCTTTGAGTCGTGTGCGCATGCACTCAAACCAATAGCGCAGATATAACTCAGATGAATTTAAGTGACGATGTACCTGTCGTGGATCCCCTCGTCACCCAAAAAAAAAAGAAAGAAAGCTCGCCCTTCACTGCACAACCCGAGGGCAAAAGTGCATGTTGCCCCTCTTCCTCCAAAAAAGTATGTATATACTAGCTTTTAGTTTGGTATATCGATGGTTGAGGTATCATCACATCCATAGTGTCCTAAATTTGCAATATTGATTTTGGAATTTCCTAAATTGCTTTCATTTTGCATTTATCAAAGATGGTATACAGATCAGACATACAATTATGTTATTCGAGGTTTATAGATTGTCGGAATTTGTTATACTCTACTTTGTAAATCCTTTTACGAATGTTGAAAATAACTCTTAAAAATATTATAATGATTATATTTTATCATGATAATACTGTAACCAAACTTTAAAAGACAAACTTAGCTTCTGAACAATGTTTGTTTATAATTATCATGATAATACCTGCAAAAACACTTTTAGTTGATCTGCTACACAAACACAGTCTATCTATTTCAAACGGATTCTTCGCGATTAACTTCACTCGCAACCAAAACGCATCCCTCGATCCAAATAATGGGATTATGTTTTACGTTTGTCTTGTAGTGAAACTGTATATAACACGATTGACATCACTTTTTTGTTTAATTACTTCAATCTCTGGTAGGGCCAATTTACGGGCACTATTAATCCTGTCACCAATCTTGGGATTGACGTGGATTTTTGGCCTCCTGCAGTTTGACGTGGTTACGGCAATATTATTCTCTTACCTGTTTGTCATTTTCAATTCATCACAGGTAATTATGAATGTACAGTGTGGGTGTGTGTGTGTGTAGGGGGTGGGGGGGTGTGTGTGTGTGTGAGGGTGGGGGTGTTGTGTGGGGACGTGTGTGGTGGGGGGTTGTCAGTTGATTCTTCTGCTACCGTCGTAATATCATAGACATGCTGTGGAAGGGGGACATGGTGGCGGCAGGGTTGTGGGGCAGTGACAGATATAATTTTCAAATCAAGATCATGATTCTTTTTTAATTATTTAATTGATTGCTTAATTAATAAATTGATTATTCTAATAAACCATTATTAACTTTTGTATTTATTTATTTCTCTCTTTATTTGTTTGTTTATCTATTATTGCAACGTTGGCTTGACGGACATTTTTTTACGTTGAGTCGACGTCTTTTTTGACGTTGGCCAACGTATCTATACGTGTTACACAACACCGCTGGTTTAAATGCATGTGCTAAATGTGGTGTTAAGTTACTTGTAGTCACGAATTTTAATCAAGACTAAGCCTGACCGCATGCCGCAGACAAAGCAGTGTTATCATGGTTATTACTTTCTTTAAAATTGTCAACAAATAAGTTTAGGCTGCATGTGTTTTGTCCTTGTAGTTCTAGCAAGTCACAGAAATACCAACAGGCTGAGGCACTTTTTTTTTCTTATTATTATCATCAGGTAAATATCCCTAAAGGCTTCAAATATTATATTCTACATTTTGCAATAAAATAGGATTGGTGCTTTTGTGTCTTTTTTCAGGGTGTGGTGATTTTCATCTGCCAATGTTTGATGGATGAAGATGTGAGTATATTCATATAAAGCATTTTCTTTGAAAAGTGTGGACTCTATTTTAATGATTTTATCTGTTTGTTTAGAAACAACATTCATGAGAGCATTGAAAAATATAGTGCAAATTATATTTAAATGCTTTTATATGTTTTTATGAACAAAATTTACGAATTTGCATAGCATTATTGTTATGTTCATTCTTTAAAAATAACAAAAGTAATCATGTATATCTTTAAAAACAATAACCGACCGACCGTACTATATGTACTTTTATGACACATTTATGTTATTTATGTTATTTCTGTTCTCATTTTAATTTTAAAAATGTTTTACAGTTTTAAGAGTTTGAAAGGTGTTGCAGGAAATTTATCGCAAACTGGTTCTATCAATATTTAATATCATATGAATTTCCTTAACAACCTCATCTCCAATGGCAAATGTTCGCTGTATCTTTTGCAAGGTGAACGAGACAACAACCGCGATTTAATTTAGTTTATACAAACTATTTCTCTACAGGTATCCAAGTTTTTGAAGCACAAATTTAGCCGAAAAGTGAACACTGGTGGTGTTTCAACCACGACAACAGATAGCGTTGCAATCCAGGAATCTTACATTGACTAAAGAAAATAAATAGTTATATATAAACTTACATTGTAAAGAAAATAAATAGTTATATATAAAAAAAATAATATTGAAATACCTTTTTAGATTAATAACATATACATCGGGATAAACATCTTTTTTTTTTTTGGTTTGAAACAAACCAATGATAAAATATATACAAGTTTGCAATATGTAAATATAACCATTACTTGTAAAGAATTCAACTGGGCATGGCACTATGCTAGCCGCAGGCCAAGCGTGAAGTGCAGCAACGAAACATGCAATTTCAACAGCGATGCTTAACTTATTCAGAGGGTTTCAACAGAATTATATCAGAAGTAAACATATCTCACTGTTGTTTGAAGTGGACATTTATTAATTTTTAACCAAAATTTCAATTTTTTCTTCACAGAAAGTTGAAAAAGCAGCACAAATTACTGTAATATCCTGCATAATGAAGTTCTGAACCCATTCTTAAAAGTTTGGTTGAAATTATGTTAATTTTGAGCTAATTTATTGGTATTTTTTGTAAAATCAGATTGGTGCAAAAATGAGGGCACTATACATATTTCAAATTATTGATTATATCTGATTATTGATTACGTTGTTTGATCTGTTAAGATATTGGCCAAAAATGATATATAAAATTTTCTTGACGTCAGATGCTTCATTTTTGTATCTAATTTCGGTATTTCACACCAACATATCCCTTCTACATGCAAAAATGAGTTGTCATGAATAGCGCCATCTATTTTGATACTTAGAAATAACATGTCCCTATTTCTATTGGGTTCAAACAACAGTGATCTATTAGTTTAGGAGTCTAACGCATTATCGTTATTGCCACAACCCACTCTTATAATTCAAGAGCAGAACTAAATGTTATATGTGTCTGTTGTTTATATGTATTATGTAAATGTACTAGTGCTACTTGTGACTCATGACTGTATATAAAAACTATATAATGAATACCTTGGCCCCACTTATGCACATTAAATTATGTTTAACCAGCTGAATAAGCGTGTCTATTTATGTATAAATACTCAAATGGTCTATTACCAAAATCTTTTGATAATTTGTTCATAGAAATGAAGGAGATTCACAACTATGATACCAGGAATAAAGTTTACAATCGGTATGAAATCCACAAATTAAATAATGTTCTGTCAACATGACCAACATTATGGAATTGTCTCCTAACGGATTAAACAAAAATAGGATGATCATATCAAGAAACATTGATGGGCTATTCCAAAGTAACGTTTGTGACCAAAAAATGAAACAAAAATCACTTTTAAACGGCTACATAACCTTACATACACACTATATCCACTAGTTTGTTGTTAATAATGGTGCTCACTGGTGGTGTTAAGACACGTAGATGTTTGAAAATTAAATTAATCGTCAAAATCCTGAGTAAAGTTCATGTAACGTTAGGTAACGTTGTGACCTCGCACGGAAATAGTTGTTTGCTCCAAGTTTATTTTTTATTTTATTTATAACATTTGGTGAAAACACCAGGCAAAACCAAATATTGAAAGAACAATAAATTGAAGGGATGCCCTTAAAAAACATTACTTAAGGAAAAATGATGAAACATGCCAAGACAAAATTAGAAAAGGAAAAAAAACTAGAGAAGATGGTCCTGAACAGCCACTTTGAAGGCTTGAAGGGTAGCAGACTGGACAATATGGTTTCAGGTAGGTAGTTCCAAAGTGGTGGAGCATACGAGTAGAGGGATCTCTGAGAAAGAGCCAGACGACGGAAAGGAATGTTCACAGCACATGAGTTCAGAAGACGTAGACCAGGACGGGAGTGAGGCTGGAATGGATTTGGAGAGGCACATAGATTGTGAAAGATCTTTAAAAAGCTTGCACAGAGTAGCAATATCACGACGTTAGGATAGACGCGGAAGATCAGAGTTCAAGAGGAGGTCATCATGGGATAATTTCCATTGCTGAAAAATTACACGTTAGGGTTTTGTTGAGAGGATGCCATGTTGTGCAACCATATTCAAGAGTTGGATGGACCAAAGCCAAGTACAAAGTGCGGCGAGTATTGATGGGAACGGACTGGAAGGACCGATGGATAAAGCCAGTGGTTTTGCGAGCTTTTTTTGCAAATAGAGTCAATATTGAGATTTCAGGAGAGATTGTCAGTCAGCAAGATGCAAAGAAATTTAGCAGAGGAGACACGTTCAATGTCTTGGTTATCGAGAGAGAATGATGCATCTGGAAAAGGATCCTTCTTGGTGGGTATGACCACAAACTGGGTTTTAGACACATTAGCAGTGAGATGATTATTGCAGAACCATTGATGGATAGAGTTAATGTCAGATTGAAAGTCAGTGAGATCAGAAGCAACTTCTATGGGTTTGAAAAGGGTGGTGTCATCAGCATAGAGAACTAAAGAACTATTTAAAGAGAAAGAAGTGAAACAAAGATCATTAACATAGATAAGAAAAAGAAGAGGCCCTAAGACGGAGCCCTGGGGAAACCAGAAAGGACGGGAACAGGAAGAGAGTCGGTACCATGAACAGCAACAAGCTGGGTCCTGCAGGAAAGGTAAGATTTGAACCAACACAATAAAGAACCGTTGATACCAACAGCACTTAGTTTGTGGAGAAGGGGGCCGTTGGGACACGGTCGATTGCCTTTGACAGATCGAAGAGGGCCCTGGCAATATTTCTTCGGTGTTCTAGGTGATCATACCATTCACGGAGGGCTCCTGTGAGAGCATCCGTAGTTGAAGACTTGGGAAGGAAACCAAACTGCCTCTTAGTGAGAATGTTATTGAAATTCAGATGATGCAGAACATGACTATGAATGACCTTTTCGAGAAGCTTACTGCAGATTGGCTGTAAAGAGATGGGTCTGTAATAAGAAACAGAGTGAGGGTCCCCAGATTTAAAGACAGGTATCACTCTAGAAAGCTTCCAAGCATCAGGAATGCACCCAGTAGTCAAGCTTAGGTTGAACAGACTTGAAGACACAATTATAGTAGCAGTCCGTTTAAGCATGAGGCTGGTAAAACCATCGACGCCGGCAGCTGGGGTGCTATTCAGCATTTTAATAAGTAACCTAACATTAACACTGGAACTGCTGCAATGAAAAATAAAACAAATGACTTCAGAGTACAAATTCATTGCAGTGTCAACATTTTTTTTTTATTGCGCTTTACACCGATTATGGGTAACAATATTTTACAAATATATACTCGTATTTACAAATATTTCATAAAAATTACAGACAATTCTATCGCCAAAATTTATTTAAATGCATTGTTTTGTGTTGTAACGTTTTTGACATTTTTGAATTAAAACATGTGCTCATTCATGCACGGATAGAATAACATTCAAAATTTCTGATCAAAAAATGCTTTTCACGTACCGAGTAACAAACCTATGACTAAAAAATCCCTGCTCATATGGTCGAATAAAAAAGCTGATTTTTGGCTTGATATAAAAAAAGGTTTCAAGTTTTCACTGGAATGAGCCTGATGTGATTTCTGTGTTGCTTATGGGTTAATATATTGTTGTTCTGATTATCAGAATATTTTTGTATAAATGAACTGATCATACTAAGTATATGACTGATTGCTTGTATTTGAATCTCTTTGCTGGATTAATCATTTTAACATAATTTATATATGCTCATTAAATGATTATTTCTGAAAATAGGAACATGGTTGTATTGTTTAGCTGTTATTTTTTTTTATGTACTGCTCGTATGTATGTAAAAATTTTGAATTAATCTGTTACTAGTAAAGGGGTTGAATCGTTTAAACAGGCCTTTGCTTTTTTGGCAATTCATCCATATCAGCTGATTGCTAATGTTACTATGACTTTGATTGTGTATTTAGTTATTTGTGTAAATGGTGGATAATGAATAAATGAATTAATACTTAGTAGGTTAATGAATGTGCTTGTCTTCTTTCGTTGTCATTTTTTGCCATAACTCAAAATTTATTTGTGGATCATTTTTTTAGTTCAAGGTAGCCCTTGTTTCGGGCTCTCAATATCGTTTACTTTAGTTTATACCATGTCCGGTACTCTCTAAATCAATATATATTTCAATGATTGAAATAAACAAACCAATCAAATTGTTACAGAGAACAATCTGTCTACTTGTATAATATGCATTGGCTTACTATTATGATGTCGTCCATCCCTTCACAGCCGTAAATACAGCAAACTTCATTTTGCGCTACAGGTGAAAACATATGCCAAGGTCGAATTTGCCGAAATTGATTATTTGGCAGATTAGCAATGTTTATACTTACTTAAAGACACATTTTCATTTTAAGTAAGTGATCGGAAATATATTTGCATGTTTTAGGAAAATCAATAGAAAAACGCGCTTATCTCAATTTCACATACTATTACTGCCTGACAACTTGAACCTTTGACGGACCATAACTTTTTAAGATAATGGACTAACTTGATTTTTTTTTTTTACATGCTTATATTTTTCATATGGTATGTTGTTATTTATGGCAATGCAAATTCATCGGAGAAAAAAATTGGTCAAGGGTCACCTAATTTGCATAAAAAATGGTCACAGCCATCTTAGATTTTTAGGGTATTTTTTACGGCATTTTTTAATACCTACATTTATTTTTTAAGGTTTTTTTTTTACTAATTGGTACTCAAGGCCAGGATCTATAAAAATGCGTAAAAATGCCCTAAAATTTGACACAATGTTGGGTAATGGTGCACGTTTTACCCAACATTGTATCAAATTTTACCAAACATTGTGCAAAATTGAACCCAACCTGTTAACCATGTTCCCTTTATAACACAATTTTTTTCTGTGTGTAGATACTTAGAACAGGCAATTTACAGCTCAAACACGGCAAACTCAGAGTCGTCATTTACGTTCGGATTTTCGGGCAAAACAACCCGGGTTTGTTACATTATCAATCAAAATCAACTCAGCATATTTATAACATATTGTTTAATTCAATAAGAAGTATCACGCGCACAATCTGTCAAAATTTGAAACCAGTCGAATTGTTCGAACATCATGAAATTATGAGGTTTCGGCGAAAAAGGGTCAACATTTTCGAAGTAATCTTTAGGCGTCATTTTGACCTTGATAATGGACGTGAAATCACTAGTTAAGTTACATGTATAAACTAGAGACTATATTTAACATGCATGCTAAAAATTGTGTTATTCTGATAGGGGAAAGTAGGTAAAAACTTGCAGTAAACATGACATTCAGCCGAGCGAGACGTTTTAGGGACCGTAGCCTTAATAAAGGTTATTAGTTAAAAAAGCACTTTTGCTGTTATATGATTTTTATGTTATCCGATAGAAATCCACGTAAAATGAATCCAAAATGTAAGTTTATATAGAAATCCCTCTTTAAACTAGTAGATCGTGACCTGCACCGCCTGCTTAATATAAAGCTACAATTCAAACAGGTGTAACATATAAACCTAAATGAAATAATTTTTAAATTTGGTTGAAAGCTTCAACTTTGTGTGAAGCAAAATAGTTGTTTGTTTTATATCAGGAGGCAAATCTAATGATTTTTAACTACAATACTCACACACGCCCGAGTTGGTGCATCTGTTTCAACGAGGGAATCGATTTTAGTTGGTTTGAGAACAATTATCTGCGAAACAAACAACTAAAATGTAATTTAGATAACCCGGAAATGATATTATGAACATTGTTCATTGTTCATTTTATTTTCCATAACATAATTACAAATATATAAAAAGCCAAAATAGACACAACAAATTTAAACACGGCTATAAAAAAAACCAGCAAAAATATGGATGAAAGGGCTGGAAGGCCAGGAAGGCCTGTTTATTGCCCTCACCTGAACAAAAAATATAAAAAGTTCCAAAATACAACAACCACGAGACAAGACAAATGGGACGGGGACGGGGAACACCTGGTATGTAAGGTTTTTATGTCAAGACTGTTTTTGCATGTCGACATGTCGCAATAATTTGTTGTCGACGTCAACATAATGCCGACATAAAGTTGATATCAAAGAGTTGTTTTTTGTGGGAAAAACGAAATTGTTTGCATAAGCTTAATGACCCGATTTCAATGTAGACTTACGGTACCTAAAATAAAGTTATGTATACGTTCTTTCTGAGTACAACTAAACGGATGATATAAATTGATATTTTGTAACTTTTTTGTTGTGAACCATTGTAAATGACGAATAACTAAAAAATATTAAATTATTTATGCAAAACTTTAAAGGTCAACTGCAAATAAACAGTCATACATTGACAATTTAACGTAAGTGTTTATGGAATTTTACTTGCCAATTTATGTCGACAAATGAGATGTCATGTCGAGTCGACATGTTGAGATAGACTTTATGTCGACATTTATGTCGACATAGGGCATGTATTGGGATGCCTGACAGTCGTGTTCAAATTCCAATTTTTGAACACGTATATCAGGTGTTAAAATTACATCATTATGGCAACAGTAAAATATTTAACAGCCAGCTAAATTTGATGCCACTCGAGAAAAAGAAATTGTTGATCATAGGAAAATTTTATTGTGTGAATTATTGAAAATAATTTTTCTTATGTGGTTAAAATATCTAATTAACACATCTTCATCGTATGCCACAACAAGTTAAGGCCTTTGTAGTTGTCACTGGGATGACATGTGTTGGATTGGTATAAATAACAACATAGCAAGAGTTGAAAAGCAGCTACAGAAACAAAACCTTTTTTAGTAATCTGTTAAGGTTAAAATTGAATCATTAAGGCAATTTCACCGAACTAAATTACATCATATAGCAATTGTCCACCTGGCTGTTTAACAAGGGGTCCAGTAAACTAGCGGAGCCCGCGCGTAGCACGGGTGCTGCACCACTTGGGAAGGGGAGTCATTTTTACAAGAAACATACATACAGTGCATTCAGAGATCGCAGCCCTTCAAATACACGAGGTGACAAATACTCTAACTGATTGTTGTTAAGAGCAAGATACAGCAGAGTCTGCGATGAGTTCAAGAAATAGTATGGCAGGCCTCGAAGCCGATTGGAAGACAGATCTCTATACATAGAAAAAGAGTCAATTGTATTAGATTCAGTTCGATCTTAATTCCAATAAAAGCACTATATAGACACATACGAAAAATAGAAAGTAAAATACAATTCTTGGAGGAGCCAACAATGCCAAGGCATCTAACTCAAATCAAGATAAATAACTACGGTATCACATTTTATTTCGGCATTCTGTTCAACTTTTTTTTCATTTTTTTTTTCGAAACCAGGCAAATTATCAATCCTACTCACATGCACCAGTTAAAGTGCCACCAATCCCACGTTTGGTAGTATATATCCACGACTCCAACATCGAAATCAAAAGGTGTGCTTTCAAAGAATTCATTCAAATATACTATCCAAATAAG
>JXSR01S013213.1:106788-122971 GCA_000969725.1 Ophiothrix spiculata
AAGGGTAAGCTCATATTTGATACCTAAAAAGGATCAAAATTGATACTTTTTGTCTCATATTTGATCCTTCCTTTCTAAGAGTGTACATTTTCCTATCATCACTATTTATACACAGAGACTTAGCACATAATCCAATATCCAGAATTGAAGAAGGTGCATTCCTTGGACTAGCTTCGTTGCAAAAAATGTAAGAAAATGTTTTGAGCGCAAAACAGTAAACCTTTTCTACCGACATATTTGTGTATATTTTTAGTTATCAAGGATGGGGTAGGCGTGGGGCTGAGGGTGGGTGAGGGTGTGGGTTAACACCCCTAAGAAATTAGAATTGAAAAAAAAGGAAAATTATTTTTACCAAAGAATAGGGCAGTGTATCTTCGTTCCGTTGATATCAAAACCATTAAATCGGCCAAGGCATAACGTAATTATGACGTCATTAGTATTTCCGAGTCGGGAAAAAAATTGTTGTTAATTGGAAGATAACATATTATGACTACTATAAATAACTGGCCTTATTAGGCCAAATATGAGCCAAATATGATTAGTTTAACTTTAGTAACTTTAGAACTTGACATACATCAAAATATCACTTATGATATTCAGAGACCAAAATCTAAGTAATATATAATTTAAAACGGCAGTCATTTTGAAAATGGTGTCAATCTTAAAAGCATTCCTGTGGATATAATGTTAACATGGAAAGTATCTTATAGAATGGTCCCCAAACAAAATGATACCACACACAGGGAATCTGGGGGAAGAGAACCTTTTGGACTAGTTGTGTTTGTTTTCTTTTCTTTTTTAACGTATTCTTTTCTTTCCAGACATCTTGACAACATTAGTCTTGACGAAATTAGTGCAAGTGTCTTCACTGATATTCCCGGATTCACTAGAATGTAAGTTTATCTTAATATATTGCATTCAAGAAATGTGTACATGTACTACATTGATGAAAAAATGATAGACATATTTTTTTCTTTCTTTTTTCATATAGATTCTCTAATTTTGGTATAACTTGTTCGATACTGAAAAAGGAGATACTTGACTTATTAAGTCACAGCATAAATACTCTTTTCTTGCTTTCGGGTACGGCAGCCGTTTTGGGCATTTCCCGCCAAAAATTTTCCCGCCAAAAATTTGAAAACTCACTTCCCAATGGAATTTTCAATAAAATTTGGCTCATATTTGCAGTATGTAAGTACAAATACATTTCTGAAATAAAATTTGAAAAAAGTGGTTCGGTTACGATTTTATGGGCAAAACAATTTTGAATAGCGCCCTCGAAAATGCTTATTTATGCTAATTAGCACGGGAAGGGGTGGGTCGATTTAAATTATTTTGCCACCAGGTGATGGGTATGGTAAAGTTAGACAAATACATGGAAAGCCGATGAAAAAACGCGTGTTTGCGCTAACGCACAAAAACAAAATGTTGGGTCCATATGGACCCCCCTTGACCACTTAAGTATTTATAGAATGTAATCTCATGGCTAGAGGCAATGTCTGGATTTTTTTGTCAAAGAATAAGATACTGATTTAATCATAATTTACATATTTACATTTCTTATTCGCGGTATTGACATGCCAAACGAAGAGTTGCAAGAAGTAAACAACTGGTTTAAAGCTAAAACATTATCAGTGAATGCAAGCAAAACAAGTTACTCTTGGCACACAGCATACGACATCTTGTCAAACTCTGAAAGGATTGGTGTTTTTTTGGATAAAGTACAACTTGAAAGAGTATGATTTCCCGGGTATGATTTACACAATTTTTGGGTGTGTTGATGAGTGCTTAACTTGGAAAAACCATATCGATTGTTTATCCAAAACAATTTCAAGAAATATTGGAATCATTAACAAATTAAAATACACTTTGCCAAAATGAATACTTCATACTATTGTACATTAGCTTTGCCCTATCTGAATTATGGAATCCTTGTGTTGGGAAAAACATGTAATTTATACATGGATAAATTGGTAAAAATTTCAAAAAGGGGCCATTACAGCCATTTTGGGTGCTCATTACAGGATTCTTTGTTTGCTAAGCATAACATATTTACTGTCAATGAAATGTATTTTATGGAACTTGGTGTTTTATGTATACATTTTCAAACTATAAACTCCCTATAGCATTTAAGAAATATTTCACAAGACGTTCAAACATCCATAATTACCCAACCAGACATCTTAATGACTTCAACCATGCAAAAGAAAAAAAAAACAGAAGAAGAAGAAGAAGTCTTTCCTGATTATTCTGTTCAAACCCTTGGCCCAATCCTGTGGAATCCAAATACAATAAAATATGTCAAATTATCCATATTAACTTTTTTGTTGTATTGTTATTGTACAGTTTTTATGGAAATAATACAGATTTGATTTTGACTTGATTTTGAAGTAATACATCCGCCATTCTCAATAAATCGCCTCTAAACTTGTTTACGATCACCCTGCATTTTAATAACAACCTCTCCAGCCATCTTGCACTCTTTAAGAATATTATGTAATGTAATTATGCAATGTAATTAGTTATTTAATATAGTATGAGTTCCAAGCATCCATAACATTTTCTTTTCCTTTTCAGATATGTGTCTTCTAAAAAATTAAAGACAATAGAATCTAGGGCTTTTGATTGGAGATTTTCAGCTTTGTGAGTATTTTCCATAAACAGATAAAGTTATTTAAAGAAGAATTTCTTGAGTCATTGTGCTATTTTTTATTTTAAGAAAACGCAGAGGTACTCCATAAATATAGGGGGTAGGGTCAACCGATAAGGTCCGTTAATCACCTCTTAAAATAAATGTTGAAAAAATATGTATGTATACTTTTGACCTTACAGGACATGTTTGAATTATCCAGGCGCGGCACAAGGGTTTACTGTAAGGAGGGGCAACTGACTATGAAGCGCAAAACGTACATCCAATGTTTTTTGGATGTAGCTTTTGAAAATTGGCAACCAAAAGAAAAAATCATTCCCAAGCGCACAGACGATTCAGACCGATCTCATTCTCTTTGTTTTTTTCCTTTTGCTCTTTCTTCATATCTTTCATTATTTTTTTTTTCTGGAAATCCTTTTACTCAGATATTTTGTTTTCAAACAGATGAATACCTAGGGAGCAAAACAGGTTTACTTGCAACTAGAAATTATTTTTATGTGTCCTATCTAGATGGGTGCTGTGGACTATACTAGGTAACATCGCTAGGGTGGACAATAAATCATTCTGTTGCACGGAACCATGTAGGAGGGGGGTAAAAGTCATTACAGGGGGAAAATTTGAAAATTGGTCAAATCTTTTTCAAAACCATTCTACCATGTTCCTCTCATCATAACGAACCAGAAAATGTATACTTTGACCCATCTCCGATGAATGCTTCAAGAGTTATATCCGAAAACATGAAAGGTCAAATCAAGGGTCAAGAGATGGGTTTATGGGAATCAAAAATTTTAAAAGTGTTCGATTTTATTCAGAATGGTGTCTCAAATTGTTCGTCTTACAAAAGTGTCTGTACAAAGTAATATTTTCAAACGTCTACGATCAACCGTTGCTATGATCACAGGTCGATATAAAGTTTTTGTTATTTCATGTATATGCAACAATTGGAAATAATGTTTCTTTCTTGATACCATAGAAACGATTGATCGAAGACGTTAGGAAATATTACTTTATGTAGACTGTTTTGCAAGACGAACAATTTGATACCATTTTGAACAAAATCCGACACTTTTAAAAAATTTGACTCCCATAGGCCCAACATGTGACCCCTGTAATCACCTTTCATGCTTTCGGTTATATCTCAAAAACTCTTCATCAGATATGGGTCAAAGTATACTTTTTCTGCTTCCTTATGATGAGAGGAACTTCAACGTTGGCGCTAGAAAATAATTGAAGGGGTCCACTGGACCCTTTAAACATCACAATTTTCAAATTTAAGGGGTCCGATGGAATTTCAAGGGGTCCGACGGACCCTTTAACCCCCCTATTTTTTTAAATTTAAGGGGTCCAATTTGAATTTTAAGGGTTTTAGAAATTTTTTTACCATCCTGCTAAGTATTTATTATAATTTAACAAATTTTAAAGGAGTCCACTTCAGAATGTACCATTTTGCAGTCAATCTTATTGCGTCCAATTGGACCCTTTACACTTCAGCTTTTTCCAAATCAAAGGTTTTTTTTCATAAAAACCGCGTCAAAAACGCGAAAACGCAATCTAGCGCGAACGCTGAGAGGAACATGTTAGAATGGTTTAAAACAAAATTTGACCAATGTTGAAATTTGCCCCCTGCAATGACTTTTACCCCCCTCCTGCAGGGTCCCATGCAGGTGACTGATTTTGTGTCCACCCTAGTGTTGTTACCTGAATGACCCATACTTTGAACTTGTCGGACGCACACCCTGTCTCTTCGGATAGGCAGTGTCCCCCCACCGGGTAGCAGGTAAGCAGGGAGAAGACAATACACCGCTGCCTCTTCATCCTAATCCCGCTCTCATTTCTTTGTTTTGTTTATATCTTCCTGTAGGAGATTTTCGGCAGGGAAGGCAACTTTCCTTCAAAGTGGTATTTTTGGACATGGACCAGGGAAATGTCTTCCTATTACAACGCTGTACGTATTGACTAGTAAATTAGTTTTCTTTTGGACAATTACAATTAAAGTGTCACTTCGTCAGTTCAAATGTTCTGTCCGTGCATAACAATGCATTTTGTAGTAAAATATTTTGTTAACCCATTACTTATTCTATTCACTGGAGTCAATCAGTATAGATAATCCCCACTTGAGAAATTGCAATCCTTGACAGTCCTTTTGTGTTTACACGAAATAAAGCACAACTAAAAATCTCTAGGCGTTATGCTTTTCGTCGAAGACAATAGTCTATCCTATACTTTGATATACAGGCCTCTTTTGTGCGGTAAAATTAATTCGATACTTCTATTGTCATTTACGATTTAGTTAACAAAATCCTTTGTCCTTTAATGAGATAACGGACAGAACATTTGAACTAGCTAACTGTATTGTTTTAAAATAATATCCATTAAAAGCGCCATTAAACAAGTATTATTAAACGCGGATAATAAGACATTTATTTAGAATCATGCTTAATCCCCGGACTTAGTGAGTTTTGAAAAACATCTGATGTATTCAGTGCAGTGAGCCGCCAATATTCTATTGTAGTCAGGATAAGGACCCTTGACTCCTGCAAAATATGGCAAAATGAGCATCAATCTTGATGAAGAATTTAGGTATCAAAATCTAGAATGGCGGCCGCGACAGCCGTTGGACTTTGACCTAAAAACACTCCTCAATTATGTGCAGAAGTATGTGAAATGAATACCATATCGCAAACATAATCTTTTTTTTATATGTATACAGTGAACGATGAACCAAAATCAATATATCTTGGATGATTGTTAAATAGGCATACATGTAACAAAGTTTAGTATCAAAAATATCTGTATGAGAATGGATTTTGTAATGGGTTATTATACAAATATTAATTGCTAATGAGTGTGATGGTAAAAATATACCATCCCGAATTGAAAGATTGATTGTTCCATTTCACGAGCCGATAGATTCTAGTCATTTGATAACATATACACTATTGTTTTATATACCACATGCATAGATTAGTTGTTCATCGTTTAGTTAAAACTACATTACGTGGCACACACATTCCAGAACTGTATGTTTTGGCTTGGATTTCCTTGATATTTTCCAATTTTTTAAAAACATTCTAACTCAAAAAATATTTAACCGATTTCAAATCTGTAAACTTCAGAACAAACTTTATCACTGTCTCCATCTTTCCACCATATTTCAACTCGATAGAATTTAAAATATTTTTTTTTCTTTACTGACTACTTTTTTTCTATGTAAAACCCCTATACATGAGCAAAAACAAAATGGCGGATTTTCAACTTTATCACCGGTCATATCATATACTATCAAACGGATGACAGTGATAGTAAAGACTAACAAATTGATGACAGTGATAGTAAAAATGACAAATGGTCATGTGTTATAATCTTACCAATCAAATTACTAGAATCTATGGATGAGTTATATAAATTAAAACAAGCAATAACAGGCATATCTGATAACTTACTGGGTGACTCGGACTTACTAATGTTTATAAATAAACTGCCTAAGTTCCCTACACCCCAACAAAATAATGCATGTTAGCCTACCCTTTCGTTGAATTTAATTTATCTTGTTAACGTAACCTGTCAAAAAGGACATCTTTGAAGCCCTATAATTTCAAAGGTGTTTTAGCAAACGGATAACAGGAATGCGGATATGAATATATGGAGTATGGAAAAACAAAAAAGATTTCATTTTATCACGTTTTATATTAAATTCGTCTATTTTAAGGTTTTGAAGCATGCAGATGTGAACCCCTACATCACTCTTCAATCTGAAGTGTAGCGAATGTCGTGAAACTTGTTAAGCGAATGTCGCTTCCCATTGGAGCGAAGTTTTCTTGGTATAGGGTGAGCGAATGTCACTCGAGCGAGCGAATGTCTTTCGACGCCAAGCCTAACATTCTCAATGATGTGGCGACCCACTGACCTGAAATATAACATATTTGGACAATTGAAAAGAGATGGTCACTCTCCTTGACCTATACCTGCGAAATGTTCTTACAGCTACTTTCACTTTTTACACTTAATCTTATATCTACAATGACTGTTTACAGAGAAATCAACTACAACAATAATGACATGATGCATTTGACAAGAGTATCGCCCTCGTTATTTGCAGGGATTTCGACAATTGGAGTTTTGTAAGTACTGCTTCATATACTAGTATACAACATCTACACCACCCTGCCAGGTTAAAATAGAAACATTATTCACGGTGTTTAATGATATATATGTGTGACCAATCATATCGAAAGGTACCTTAATACCCACAGGTGTAGCAGGAATGTAAGTCCCCCGTTCCTTTTGTCCGGGTTGTACAGTAAAGAATAGGCTAACAACTCTCACGCAACTTTAGTTTCACGCTTTACTCCGTTATGGTCTATGGAAGGCGGACTACCATTTCAGGGGGACCAAGATTCCTTTCACACCGGTATAGTAAATTACGAGATGCGGGCCATTGAAGCTGAGCATAGTCAAAAATCACATCCAAGGTCGAATTTCTAATTTCATCAGAAACGTTACCTTTGAAGTGTGCTCTATCATATAAATCAGGCTCCAACATCCAAAACATACGATTAATTTGTTAAAAAACAAGATACAAATCCTTTCTCCATTCAAGTTTTTACCAGTACAGAAACTTTAAACTTGATTTTCTCAGAACTATAGTTTTCTGAATCAGCTTCATACCTTTTACCAATTTGGATGTAACTTTGCAATCGAACATCCAAAAACTAAAACCAACGTGTCATTTTAAAGCTTGAAACATAATCTTTCAGATGAGATCAAAAAATCAATTTTCATTAGGGACCCTTACGATACCTTTCGATATGATGGGTCACATTATACACTCCGTTCCATTTTTGTCATGTCAAGACAGCTTCCTCAAGCACCGAAGAAAAGCAATTCATCAACGTTTATAGAACTATGAAGTAGCTGAAACAATAAAGTCATTTTAGGAAGGTTGGTTCTTATTCCAATTTATACTTAACTTTCTTTTGTCACCATTTCTCTGTTTTGGATGGCAAAATTATACGAATAATTGACCCTATGTGCAACAAAAAATGGTATTTATAATCTTAAGAGAGTATTATCTATATACAATTTTACTTTATTTAGTGAGAATACTATTAGCGGTGAGCTAGATTCCAACGAATGAAGACGTAAAATTTGACATGATTTTAACATCATGTAGTTTTCGGGTCGAGACTCTTCAAAAGTCTACTATCTGAATATGGCATACATATTTTGTCTATAGATACGACATTGGGGATTTATCAAACTTATTTCCCATAATAGTACAATAATAGCGTGATTATTACGACAGAGAGGTAGGCGTATTCATCGTGAGCAAAACATCCAATACGTAATTGTGTTTTTTATTTATTAAAAATAATAATAATAATAATCGGATTTTTATAGCGTTTTTTTTAACTATGTATACAAAGCGCTGTTGCCAATTATTATTACCCTGCCGTCAGAAAACCGTCACAATAATTTCGCATCAACTAGTTGTCGCTGGCCAGGCGCGCATCCTATCTGCACTTAGATTGTAATGTTCCCCATAACAGCTACCCAATAACGCTCGGGTCGACGAAGCAATGAGGATTAAATGCCTTGCCCAAGGACATAACTTGTTGGCCGAAGCGGGGCTCGAACTCGCGATCTCATGATTCGGAGACCTGCGCTATTCCACGAGCTCCTCATCATTAGTTTGAAACATGAAATTTGAAAATATAGGGTGAGCTGAGGTTGACTATGAGAACTCACAAAATAATACGCTTTCGTATAAAATCATGGTAAATATACGTTGATGCCTGCATTGTATGCAGTGATGAGTTTCTCCAATGGGACCCGGGGGATACACGAACACGTCTGCTTTTCCTAGGTCAATGGTCAGAAAACTATATATTACTGCGCAAATTAGCAAGTCTTGGGAAATATCGAGATAAGCTGCTTAGTTGAATCATACGCAACCTTTAAATACACTGAAAAAAATGGTGTCATTTGACACCAAAAAGGTTGTTCTGATTTGGGTCCTCAGGCGAACATCCAAAGGTGTGTTTTTTCTTTGGATGTTCGCCTGGGGACCCATTTTAAGGGTACCAAATGACACCTTCAGAGGTGTAAAGGTGATACCTTTAGGGTGTCAATTTGCTCTTGACACCTTTGGATGGTTGCTTGAGAAACCCTTGTCATGGGTGTCAGAAGACACCTACAAAGGGACACTGTCATCTCCATGGACACTATCTTTTGGATTCAACAATAAAACTGCCATTTTCATGCATGCCTGTGTGGGTCGTCCATCAAAGCCCTCCTTGGTCTTGTCGGTAAGTTTATTGCATTCTTCAAGGAATTAGTTCAAAATATTTCATATTTGTACCACAGTCATTCACACCCTCAAGCCCATGATGAACCCATGAAATAACATTTACTTCAGCTTATAGTCTTCTCATGGACGTATGGTATATTGTACACGGGAAGCTTTACCTCATACATACATAGGCCTATAAGCTGGTACTCCCCATGATCCCACATTCATTTTTCAAGACAACATAATAAGCTTAACTCATATACTTACAATGAATGATTGATAGATGTCACGCAATATACTCACACATGCACAGTTACAGGGTAACAAGCCTGTTACCTCAAATATGAAATATTTTGAACAAATTCCTTAACCCTCGTCTACCCAGGGGGAGGGGGTTGTTGCAACCCCCTAAGGTTTTTCCCCCGCTGCATAAAAACGCAAAAGCAACTGAAAGGGTAGGCTGTCAAAGTTGAGGTGTAGGGGGGTAGGGTTGGTGAAGCCCCGGAAAATTTTAAGTCGCTATTTTGAAAAATATATGCATGCTTTGAAGCTGAAACTTGCAGAGCATGTTAAAATTATCATTTGTTTTCTTTATTAGCAAAAAAAATCGACGTAGAACTTGTATAGCAAAATTCTGATTTTGGTGGCCATTTTTTGCCAAAATCCAGATTTGTCCAATGTTCGACCTTTATGACGTCATAATTACGAAACGCCTTGGCCGATTGTTGCGATCTTTGTATCATTGGATAGGGACGGACCATACCTATCTATTAATAGCAAAACCAAGTTCATAGGGGGTTCCGTTTCAAAAATTTAGGGGTGCAACAATCCCCCCCCCCCCCTTGGGCAGACGTGTTACAATAATAGCCTGGAAAGACGAGGGTTAAAGAATGCAATAAACTTACCGACAAGACTGCGGGGCGGCAGTAGCCAACTTCACAGACGACTGAAGGAAAGTTAGAACTCGATCACGTGACAGCTCTGGCGCGGAGGGTCGTCAAGTTGAGCACTTAATTGTGTCATATCCGACGATGACACCTTTGGGGTGTTGGGTTTAGAAGTATAGCGCGAAGAAATTCGAATATCACCCTTTGGGTGTATTGTGTAATGTAACACCCGTATTTTGGCACCTTTGCATTCTTAAAACGTGTAGTTACACCATAGAGGTGTCACGTGAATTCTCAGAAAATATCGGAATGGGGAAAATGACTCTCCAGAGGGTGTCTTCTGACACTTATTGAGTATTATTATGGCCAGTATCTTCAAAAGTGTCAAGCTACACCCTTTATTTTTTCAGTGTAGTCCTAATATTATTTACTTTGATTTCGTATTACAGAACAATAAGGAGGACAGGATTAACGGAAATACCGTATTCTTTGTTTAAGAATATATCGGTGTTGATAAGGCTGTAAGTATAGTATGTCACGTAACTCAATTTTCCAGCTTTTAGTTCTATGGTCCTCAATTTTTGTTGTCGTTTCTAGGTGACGTCATAATTGTTTGTAGAAGTGATGTCGTTATGGTCAACACGCAGTCAAAGGTATACTTGATCTCGAGAATACAGAGAAAAAAAATTGCCCGATATCAACATTTTAACATTCACGCATCGTTGCAAGGAATATGGCAATTATACAATCAAGCCTACGTATCAGATGTCCGATAAACACGGAAAAAGTCAGAAACATTATAAGAAAAGCGAAAACAGATCTAGTGGCTCATTTCAGTGAAAACTAAACCTTTTTTGATTTCAAGCAAAAAATCAGCTTTTTTATTTGATCATATGAGCCGTTTTTTCAGTCATACGTTTGTTACTTGGTATGTGAAAAGTATTTTCTAATCAGAATTTTTGATTTTTTTCTAACCGTGCATGAATGAGCACTTGTTATCATTCAAAAATGTCACAAACATTACTAAAAAGTTACACCAAAATGTCACAAACGTTACCAGACGTTACCAAACAAAACATTGTATTTAAAGAAATCCTGACGATAAAATTTCCTACCACTTTTATGAACTATTTGTAAATACACGGTTGCTCATATAGTTGGAAGAAAAATATTTTTAGAACTTTTTAATGTAAACGTCAATTTTTGATGAACATATCTGGAAACTTATGTTGCTTTTGGTCAGATTTGACAGGTAATCGTATTAGCTATGAAATGGATCTCCGAATGTGATCAATTTTCTTATGTACTGGTAAGGGGGCAGCAACAAAAATGGGTCAAAAAAAGGTCAAATTTGATTTAACCCCGCACTTGACCCCGTAACTTCTTTACTCAAGTTGAGTAATCATATTGAATGTTTATCTGTAGTAGAGTGAGATTCGGGTGATTGAATGTCTTGGTCACGCTTGATTGCGCCAGGAGAATGCTTGGAAGCAAAGTACAAAATGATCCTCCAACGGCCCTCAATTTACAAAAATACGGTTGTGGTGAACGTGGAAGGTTCCCAGCGGTATATGGTATATGACATCTTAAAATGTTTTGAAGATGTCATATACCGCCATGGACCATTCGACGTTCACCACAACCCTAATTGTAAATTGAGGGGCATTGGAGGATCATTTTGTACTTTGCTTCCAAGCATTTTTGTAGTTGCCCCCTTACAAGTACATGAAGAAATTGATCACATTCGGAGTTCCATTTCACACCCACCAATATTACCTATCAAATCTGACCAAAAACAACATTAGTTGCCAGATATGTTTATCAAAAATTAACCTTTACATAAAACAGTGGGACATATATTTATATTCTAACGATATGAGCAACCCTGTATGTTACCAATCATCTGTGAAAAGCGCAATGAAAAATTCGCTAACATGTCAGAGAAATTTTACTTTGAAGTCATTTGGAGCAAAAAAAACAATTCCATGTGAGGTCACAAACGTTACCGAACGTTACATGAACTTTATTCAGTATTTTGGAAATTATTTTAATCTTTAAACACCTGCTTGTCTTGATCCCACCAGTGAGCACCATTATCAACAACAAACTCGTTCATATAATGTTTATGCTAGGTTCTGTGGCCATTTAAAAGTGAAATTGTCAATTTTTTCGGTCACAAACGTTACTTTGAAATCACCCTAGTAGGTGACCGCATCCTTGTAGCTAGGAATGAAATTAACGTTCTTGAACGTAAATCTGAATTGCAAAAACAGAATCTAGAAACACTGAACGCCGAGGATCGCCGCCATTTTGAAATACATCTTTTAAACAAACGCGACCAAGGTTTTTCCCACCCGTTGGTGTCCAAGAGGAGACCCCCTTTAAAAAACACCCTTTCGGTAAGAATGTCACGTTGAAAGTCTGGTCAATGATAAAGCGTGTAAAAAGAATCGAAATAAAGAAAACAAAATTGAAATGGGATGACATTTTTCGGCTGAAAAAAACATTTTTTGTGTAAAAATTTCAAAAACCGTGTTCGCATTAAATTTTGCTCAATTTTTCACATTGCAAGTACAATAAATATTGCCAAAAGGTTATTCGGTCTTATTTCCAACTGGCGAAGGCACTCGCCCAGATTCATAGACAGTAAGACTCCACCAGGAGTTTGAATTCTTAAAATCCTTCTTCTCTCTCAATTGATCCGACTATGATAAGTTGGTAAGGTTAGGCTTTCAACATTTGCATGGTTAGTATATTATTAGCTTTCAGGTCGACTATTCGTGATCAGGGGTTTCAAAATAGAAGGGTTCTGAAATGACAGTGTGGAAAAGCTACATATACAGAAAACAATATACCCTATTCACTCGTCTAATTCAACTATTTTCCATCTGACCATCTCCATTAATAAACAAAATCCCCATTTCCAAAAGTTTGACAAATAGTCATACTCTATGACCGACACTTCATTTAAATTATTTTAACAATTTTTGGCACGCTAGTATGAAAGCGCTCAACTGTAACGTGATCTAAATTCCAAAAATGAGTAGTTGAATTGGACGAGTGGATACGGTATCTTTGATAAAATTGAGCAAAATTGGTGATTCTTCTTGAATAAGACAACTTTCAGCATTTAGCAATACTGGAACAACAGAAGCATTGGCCAATACTGGTAAGAAATAGTGTACCAGTATTGTAAAATGTTTTCAACCATACTGGAACAAAAACACGATACCAGAATTGTTCAATACAGAAATGTCCTAGAATTGACCAATACTTGTATATACCAGTATCTGGGACCTAACAAATTGGCCATTGCCGACCATGCAGCAAGGAAAAACCATGTTATTGATTTAGAAGGAACGCACATTTAATTCTAATTCTTGCATGTCCAATAAAAGAGAAACAATTTAGATCCAATCAACCGGGACGATGGCGCTGTTTTTCTCGATCACGTATACACATCACTCATTTGGAAAAAACTATGACGTCACCTAGAATTGACAGCAACGGGTTTCCAGGAAGTAGGAGTGGATCCGATTACTTGTGATCAAGCCATCAGCCAAGATTTAGAAAAAGGCTCTAATTCTTTCACGTGCAATATAAGAGAAACAATTTAGGTCCAATCAACCGAGACGATGGCGCTGTTTTTTCTCGATCACGTATACACATCACTCCTACGGAAAACTATGACGTCACCTAGAATACGTCGATCCTGGGTTTACACCCGGAAGTCAATCTTTACCGAAATCTTAGCCCAAACACAGTTATGCCTATAAAACTAATAAGCCGTGACTTTAGCTCCAATTCATAGCGGGTGATTTGAATTGTTGTTTGGGATGGGTGGTAGTGCGCATCAATTTCAAGCCTATTTGGGTGCATCGTTGTGCTTTACCAGTGCATTGTGGGATTAAATTTCGGTAAAGATTGATTTGAGGTATGGAAACCCAGGATCGACGTATTGACAGCAACGGGTTTCCAGGAAGTAGGAGTGGATCCGATCACTTGTGATCAAGCCATCAGCCAAGATGGCGAAAGCTAAAGAAAATGAGTGAAATTTTCATTAGATTGGTGTTTTGAAGTAAGCGCAAAGATTGTGAATCATTCAAAAAATCAATTTCGCCAAATTACGACATTGACATGTAATTTCACCTGTAACGAAAATAAAATATTGTTGCATCTACGGCTCATTTAAGAAGACTTAACAGTCGCAAATTTCAAATAAAGACTTTCTATTTTTGGTATGTGTCTAGTGCTTTTATTGGAATTAAGATCGAACTGAATCTAATACAACGCTTTATCTATTTATAGAGATCTGTCTTCAAATCGGCTTCGAGGCCTGCCAGACTATTTCTTGAACTCATCGCAAACTCTGCTGTATCTTGCTCTTTACAACAATCAGTTAGAGTATTTGTCACCTCGTGTATTTGAAGGGCTGCGATCTCTGAATGCACTGTATGTATGTTTCTTGTAAAAATGACTCCCCTTCTTTATTTTTCTCAAGTGGTGTACCCGTGCTACGCGCGGGCTCCGCTAGTTTACTGGACCCCCTGCTAAACACCCAGGTGGACAATTGCTATATGAACTTTACTTCGGTGTAATTGCCTTAATGATTGAATTTAAACCTTAACAGGCCACTAAAAAAGGTTCTGTTTCTGGCGATGCTTTTCAACTCATGTCATGTTGTTATTTTTAATTAATTCACACACTAACATTTTCCTATGATCCATAATTTCTTTTTCTCGAGTGGCATCAAATTTAGCTGGCTATTAAATATTTTACTGTTGCCATAATGATGCAATTTTAACACCTGATATACGTTTTTAAAAATTGGAATTTAAACACGACTGTCAGGCATCCCAGGTGTTAATAATACCAGTTATCTACATTACATTTGAATTGTTTGTTTCGCAGATATTTGTTCTCAAACCAACTAAAAGCGATTCCCTCGTTGTCACAGATGCAGCAACTCAGGCGAGTGTGAGTATTGCAATTAAAATCATTAGATTTTCATCCTGATATAGAACAAATGTAGTCGTAACTTTACTTTGCTTCATTTTGGTTTATATTTTACTTTGAAAATTACACAAGAATCATATATTTGCATTTCCTTCAAAAATAATTGCAAAAGTGGAACATGTGAAAATTCCTTCGGGAAGTTGGAAACGAAAATCCATTATTTGGTCGCCATTTTGAAACGCAAGCCCTATGGACATGAAAATCACAAGGTTCTTAAGACTGATGCCCATGAGGCTGTCATATTTATTTTTGCTTAAGATGCTTAGTAAAAAAAGGCTAATTTTTTATCAAATGGATTTGTCCATTTTTGGCACATTCTCGACAACATTGGGGAAATTTCAAGTTCAAGACTATGCATTTTTGACTTTATATTTGAATTCTATGTAAAAATAGCCAAGAAACATTATTCTCTATTTTAAGCATTTTTAACGTATAATGTCCTGAACTATGGTTAATATAAGTGTACCTATATATGGTTTAAAAAATTCGGGCGGGAAAATGTTTTTAAGGGAGGGGGTACGGTAGACCCGACCCTCTTATGCACTTACGGAAGTGCGGGGTACGTTATATAGTTAAGTGTTAACCTTCGTGGCTCGCCGTAGACAAAATTACAACACAAAATCGGTTTATTTGTTTCTATATAATATCTTGTGATTAATGGGAATCGTTATATTTTCTGCAAATTCTAGGTACATTTTTGACAAAGACATATCAGATATCAACAGTACATCACTCTCAAAATCAGGCAAAACAATTGAACTATTGTGAGTACTTTACCAAATGTTTTCACTTCCTGTAGTTAATTCTGTAGTTACCATGAAATACGACTTCGCGCTTATGTTTGTTTAGTTCTTTGATTATCCGTTTATGATGTAGTTGAAAATATTATAGAGGCCTTGCATATTTTTGATTGATTAGTGCCAAACAAAGGATTTGAACTGATGACCTTCCCCGTAAACATGGCGGATCATGGTCTATTCAACAAGATATTGTAACTAACATTTTCATAATGATGTATTTTGATGGTTGGGATACGATGATAACATTACGGCCCGTATTCCAGAAAGGTGTTTAGCTAAATCAAGGTTTTATTTCCCGTCAACAGCACGACTCATTGACCTGTTCTGCTTGATAGCTGCTATGATGCGTATCCTTCCTGGACAGTTGATGCTCAGTTAAACAATGATTTACCTACACTGTAAAAACTTCGATGTTAAATTAACACCGACTGGATTCAATATAGGTCCAATCTGGGGCGGTGTTAATTTAACACCATTGTGGTGTAATTTTAACACTTTTCGGTGTTGTTTCATCACCCTTTGAGGTTATTTCAACACC
>JXSR01S013213.1:124803-140005 GCA_000969725.1 Ophiothrix spiculata
CCCCCCACCCCACCCCCTTGGGTAGACGTGTTACAAAAAATATCCTGGGTAGACGAGGGTTAAGAGCTAAAAATTGTCTTATTCAAGGAAACATCACAAAATTTGCACCATTCATTAGAGACGTATTGTTTTCTTGACTCTTACTAACTAATCATGGTCAATTAAGCTAGAGAGAAGAGGGATTTCAAACTCCTGGGTGATTCTTACTTTCTATGCTATGTATCAAGTAAAGGGTAATTCCAAAATGAGGGGTCATTCAGGAAACAACTAAGTTCGAACAAGAACTTTCTGCACACAAGATGTAATAAAAGTAAAAGCCGTGATAAAAATGAGTCATTTTGGGAAATTGCAGATTAAAAAATAGAGACTCTATACGTTTGACCCTACAATTTGATAACATACTGTGTACCATTGATATCGTTTTGTAAAAATATGTTCCCGTATCTAAGTTTACTAAGTTTACTATGTTTATGGTTCTCTAATTTCAGATTCATACATTATAATCCGATACAGAATATCTCCGATGACGCCTTCTCCTGGCTTGCCAATGATGCAAAAATGTAAGACTGGACAAATAACTTGTAGTCAATTAATGACGGTAGAGAGGGAAGGCAAGTACAAGTTCTCATTAAAAAAATAGGTTCCGGGCTGTTGTTACCATGCATCAGCTCATGAACTCTTGTTTGTGGAAGCTCATTTAAAAGTCTTAGCCGGTGTGCAAACATTTAAATATGTTTTCGCTGACATATAATCTAATCATTTAAGATTTCACCTTTTCGTAAAGTTATCGATGTTAGTTTTCAGTTGTTTTCTAACAAACTATATCAACCAATATCAACCAGACTTATAACTACTATCTAAAACAAAATGAGGTTATTGTTGAAATCTGTTTGTTAGAAAGCTGAACGCATAACATGTAATCATGTAATGGAATGTAATACATACTGGCGAAATGGGCCTAACTTGAAATGTTCGGGATAAGTCAAGATTGTTTTAAGAATGCAGCGCACATATGTGCGAGGTGGTTGATACAATGGTCCAGGTTATCCAATAAATGTGTGTCAGTGAAAGCATAGGCGGCAGAAGCGGGGGGGGGGGGGACATGTCCCCCCTAAATTTTTCGAGGACGGACGGACCCCCTCAAAAATAAAGAAGAAAAAAAGGAAAGAAAAGGAAATTGAAATTTTCCCCTTTGGTTTGACTATTGAAATGTGAAAAAGCATATTTGTACACATGTTAAGGTCAGCAAATTTTCCAAATGAATAACCTGCCCAGTGATTTCATATCAGGGACAATTCACAATTCACAATTTATTACTCAAGTAAATTCCTACGCAGAATAACAGTATAGTTCTATTATTGTTCATTCTAAATGACCATGAATCTAACTAAACAACAACTGCAAAATAAAATAAGCACAAGATTGTGTAATTTTTAAAAGAAATATGTCAAATGATTCTGTAAAAAACTGTTTTTTCATATCTAAAAGAGTTCACATTTATGACCAATGAGAATGCTTCTTTGTTAGTTGAGCTATTATCCATTGTCTCTGTAACTAAACATAGTTGAGCACAATATTCACTGAGTGACCTTTGTATAGTTGTGTTGACATTATAGCGAGGAAGAGTTGACCATGTGACTTCACCTGGACTCTGTACACAGTGTAAAGTTATTGATGTAATTGATTTTGACTGTGTAAGAGTACTCAAAGACATGGGCATGAGTTTTTGGACAAAGTGGGCTCATACTCACTACGTGAGAACAATTTCAAGTTTAAAAAGGGAATCAAAAAGTATCGTATCGCTTTACTTTTAAAATAGCTAGTATTATAATATGCTTATCGCAAACGTATTGTAATATTATCAAGACTAGCTCCTTTATTTATCAAAAGTAGGGTATCAAATGCTAAAATTAAAATCCTTGTTCAAGGATGTTTACAAATATATATGATACCTTTTTTTGTGTATCGAGAATAGGATCTTCCAAATCGTTCCCATTAAGATGAAACTAAATAAGCATTTTGAAGATGCGAAAAATATCTTAATAAACTCATTTTCTTTTGTTTACACTCCAAAATGTTTGCTGTATTATAACTCTAACAATGTACTGCTTAGTATATGTACGACCTGTTTTATTATTTGTTTTAGATATTTATCTGGTGAATATCTTAATCAATGGCCGAGGATTTCTGATGTAACAATGTGAGTGTTAAGCCTAATTTAAGTGCGACTTCTTACACTATTATAGTACGATGGTTACTAAAATAAACTATACTTATATTTCATGCACATTTTGCTAGCCAAAACCGGTTTGCTGTTGATAGAAGGTCATGTTTTTTGAGGTGAGGCCCATTTGCGTTACATCTCACTCACTTCGTCCATACCTAACTCCTTCCTGGTAATCGCTGATTACAGTTAATAAATGCCTTTAATTGGCTATTATTTTGAATCGATTTTATAGAATAATACATTATCTTCAAAATCATACCAAAATTATGATATTTCATACGATCATTGAAAAGTATTGACAAAATTTGATGAACAATGTACATATCTCATCCACACCAACCACATTTATGCCTGTTTTCATCTCTGGCTAAATTAGCTTATTGCCTTTAACTTGTTAATAGCGTAAAAGGATAAGGTCCGATTTTCAATATCATATAGACGTGGTCAATGTATTCCCACACTACAGTTGAGTGAAACACCTTTTTCAGTCCAGTGTATTTTCGACTAAAGTTCAAAAAATGTATGTATGTTTTAATATTTTCAAACTACATAGTAAAAATATGAAATCTTGCAAATTTCACGATTATTGGAAAATCAGAAGTAATTAAAAAAAATAATTGAAAATCGCATATCGTCATATTTTACCTGACATGAAATCAGTGGCGACACTTGGTCAACCAGATCTAAGCCCGAGGACGGTTATAATAAATGTTGGGAATTGAGACTCTGTCATTAAAAGTGAATGCAGTGAAACGAAACGTTACGTGCTAGGCAAAAATCTTCCCCTATTTAAAAGCGTTGAGTTTTCATTTCGGTCAGAACTCGGGTTTATTTCTAAGTTTATTAGAGTTTTACATAGTCAATGTTGTTAAATCGGATGCTATTTTAAAGAAGACTTACTAGAGATTATAAATGTTTAAGAATAATTATTCAAATACCTTTAAATAATTGGAAAATAAATGTTTTATGTCTAAAAAAAAGGAAATAATATCAAATGTAGAAGGTTCGCATATGACAATGACCGTATTTTGAAGAGAAATCTGAAAATGTCAACTTCAAATCAAATAGATAAGTCACGCTCTAGAAATCCCAATGTGTTGTACCTTTCCACAAGACGCAAGAGTCACGCCGGCTCGATAGCAGTTATACCACGGGAAGATTACGGCAATCAAAAAAAACAGCGATACGCTCAGACCATGATGACTTGCAAAGTCCCCGTATACAAGTTAGGAAGATACCAAACATTTTTCGTACACATGGTAGAGACTGATGTAGGTAATCGGACTGAATAGTGGGTTTTAATTTGTGTTTGTATCATAAAAAGGATTACCTTAATAATTGAATTGATTTATTAATAAAGCGTGAACTATAAACAAAGTAATATGCGTAGTATTTATTATATTTGTAAAATGCATTTACTTTAAGTTTAGATGAACGTGGGTATATTTTCAATTCCTATTGCACAAATGGAATGGTCTCTGCGCATGCGCATTTTACATATTTATGGACTTAGTTTTTTTCATGACCAAAAAAAGAAAAATGACCCTATTTCAAAAACCATTTGCTTTTTTTCAATTTTTCTTTCAGAACCGTGTTCAGAGTGTAATTATCTTTATTTTAATGTATTATTTGTCACAAAGGGGTTGGATATTTCTGTTTAGCTTTGTGTCGCCATCAATCACCAATAAGTGTCAAATGAGACTTTTGCTGTTTTTGACCCTGAATTATCAAAAATATCCTGAATATTTGATTTTTGTTTTGTTTTTTATTGTTGATGTAGAACACCGGCTCTACAAAACATATCAAGGAAAATAAAGGTGTTTCACATTTGTTTTGCCACTTAAAATTACCCTCGGAAATTCGATTTTTACCGTTGGCGTGTTGACCATCCCTATATCATATGAAAGATGATCACTCAAGAGGTTTAAGTTTCAAATTTCAGCTAAATCGGTCAAACCGTTTGGATTTGACAGGCAATTTTGTATTTCAGATCATTCTATACGTTATTGTGTAAAATTAATTATGGTTACCATAATTAGACACAGTTTCAAATATATCTCCCAAACGGAACATAAATCAGCCGTGAAATTTCACATGGGTCGTGAGAAAAATATGTGACCGTCAAGTCCGTTTAAGCAGTAAATGCCAGAAACTTATTTTGCCGTATTCTCAATCCTAGTGCTTACTACAAAATACCCGCAAAGTTTCATTTCAAGAAAATGATAGGAAATGTGAAATAAACTTGCATTTTCTTAAGACGATCAACAGTAACTATAGGGCTTAACCTTTGAACGCGTTTATCTCAGTTATACGTTTTACACCCTGACAACCTTTGACGGACCATAACTTGACTTCTGAAAATCGTTTGAAGTTCATTAAGGTGTTATTTTAATCCTTAAAGCATGATCTTTGCAAATAATAAAAAAGTGAAAATGACAAGAGATGGCATTTACTGCTGTTTTGGGGTGGACGGTCACATATGAGCAACATTCTGGTATCAAAATCTTAAAAAAAAAAAATAAAAAAAAGTTAGACCATGATCCTTTATCCCTAGTTATACGGAGCGATTTTCACAAACATATTATACGGAGGGTTGTTGTTGCAACCCCCCCCCCTCAATTTTTTATAGCGAGTCCCCCAGACCCCTGTATGTGGTACCAGTGGATAGGTATTGGTCCCCTCTTTCCATTGATACCATATTCAAGGTCATCCATAAATGTATGACGTCACTATGACGTAATAATTACCAAAATGTTGAAAATCGGCATTTGTACGGAAAATATAGGCAAAAAAATCAATATCCGAATTTTCATGCAGTTTCTTGCTAAATATTGTAAGAAATGACTATTTTTACCTAAATACCAAGTTTAAAATGGATATCTGCTATATAAATGACTAAAAAGTACATTTTTAAAATCACGGGGTTACACCAATCCCCCTGACCTCTGAACTTTGAACGGACACTGTGACCCACCTGAAGGTAGTAGGGTCAACAATTTTTCACTAGATTAAGCGCAAAGGATAAACTTATAGGTACACCAAGTCACCTTGCGCTGCACGCGAGGAATTTTTAGCGACGGAAAAAAAATCGGTAGGGGGGGGGGGGGGGGGGGGTTGTAGCAACCTAAGATTTATGACATTTCAATGGATTTTTAAGAAGATATCACAGAACTATTTAAGCACAATTTTCATGATGCCTCAAGCTTACCCGCCTCAACCACACCCACCTCCACCCCTGGCTAAGTAGCTTTAATAAATCACTTCATTTGGGTTTTATTCTTAACTTGGTGAAAATCAAATAAATTGTCTTTAAAATCATACCAAAATTTTATTGTTGAAAAGATATGACATAAATGGATGCATAAATCACTCTCCATGTAACAAATCCATCTTTTATGGGTGCCGACATTAAAAAGCATGACCAGAAGCATACTTTTCATTTTTAGGTAATATATAGAAAGGGTAGTCGGCCGAGTAGTAAAAATGTCTAAATATGAGAATGAGAATTGCGCGAGCACCCCCCCCCCCCGAGCACCGGTAGATTCTTAAAGAGGTCGTTACAGAGATCTTCTTCTTCTTTCTGTCAATCATGTTTTACGATGTAATTTTGTTGTGACTCAACGGATTTTCCCTAAACTTGGTCAAAGGTACCAATGGGTCAGCCCCGTCATATGAACTGACCAACAAGGGTCCAAGGTCATCCAAGGTCATCTGAGGGCAAAAAGACGATTTTCACTAAAAAATCTTTCAACTCCTCAAGGTTACATGGTATTGTCATCCAACTTTGGTACTTTGCCTTGACATCTTCAAAAGTTATGGGGTGCCAAAATGTATGGGACTGAATTGGGGCACCAAGGTCAAATTAAATTTTTGACAGAATTTTCAACTAACATTTGTCATTTCTAGGTCAAATGCCCAAAATGTTCCGAATGTTGGCCCGAGTCATCCATGGTCATTTAAAGGTCCCTGCCAATACTCGTCACCCCTTGATATTACAAGGACCAAAGGTTGGGAATGGATAGCCCTTTACCCAAGGTCAATATCAATCAAGGTAAAAATGTTTTTTTTTCAAATACTAAAAAAAATCAAAAAGTCGCCCCGAGGTCATCCTAGGTCATTTCAAGGTAATTGCAATAACTCGTGACCCCTTGATCCTACCATGACCAAAATTGACCGATAGATAGCCCTCAACCCTAAGTCAATGTCAGTTAAGGTCAAAATGTTATTTCAAGGTCAAACACCAAAAATAATCAAAAAATCGACAAGGGCCGGGTTATCTGAGCCCATTTCAAGATCACTGCTCTAACGTATGAACCCTTGACAATGCCAAGAATACATTTGGACCATGGACATTCCTTTGCTCAAAGTCAAGGTCAGTCAATGGATACACTTCATTATATCTTGAACAACATAAAAAGTTTATGAGTTTGTGAGACTGATTGTTTAAAAAGGCTTAGGTGAATGCCGTCCTGTTTGTCATATGCATGACTAGTTCTTTCTTCTTTCTTTCCTTCAACACTTTGATCGACCATATCTCCAAAGTCCTTTGACCGATTTTCACTAAACCTGGTCCAAGGTACCAATAAACCAGTCCCATCTTATCACTTGATCAACAAGGGTCTAAGGTCATCCAAGATCAACTGAGGGCAAAAAGACGAGTTTCACTAAAAAAACTTTCAACTCCTCAAGGTCACAAGGTATCGTCATCCAACTTTGGTACATGAATTGTCATTACATCATCTACAAAAGTTATGGGGTGCAAAAAATATCCGGGATCGAATGGGGCACCAAGGTCTGATTAAATTTTTATAACATAATTTTCAACTACCATTTTGTAATTTCTAGGTCAAATTAAATAATCTGTGGCCCCGTGCATGAACCGCATATCCAACAGGTTGACAAGTTATTCATTAAGATAAACTTTGTCCTAGTTTTCTTCCGTGTACTAACTTGGAAACTGTGGGATATGGGGTTTAAGCATTGAACTCGTTGCAACACTTTCCCCATACAGGAAATTGACAACTCACACAACACCAAAGGGAAGATAATTACGTCAAAGTTTTTCTTCATGAGTAACTTGTCAACCTGTGGGATATCAGGTTCATGCATGGGGCCATAGTGTTTAAAACGTCGACCCAAGGTCATCCGTGGTCATTTCAAGGTTACTGCCATAACTCGTGACTAGATAGCCCTTGTTCTAAGGTCAAGGTCAGTCAAGGTCAAAATACAAAGTCAAAGTCAAACAAAAAGAAAATGCTCAAAAAGTCAACCCAATGTCATCTGTGGTCATTTCAAGGTCACTGCTATAACATGTGAACCCTTGATCCTACAAGGACCAAACTGGTCAACAGATAGCTCTTGACCTTATGTCAAGGTCTGTCGAGGTCAAAATACCATTTCAAGGTCAAATATCAAAACTGTTCAAAAGTCGACGTTAGGTCATCGGAGGACATTTCAAGGTCACTGCCGTCACTCGTGAACCCTTGACCATGTCTGGACCAAACTTGGACAATGGAAAGCCTTTTGCTTAAAGTCAAGGTCAAAATGTTATTTGAAGGTCAAATGTCGTCCTTTTAAGTTCACTGCCGTAACTCGTAAACCCTTGACCTTACAAAAGACCAAACTTGGACCACGAATAGCCTGTAGCCCAAAATGTTCAACTCTTTAAGGTTAAAAGTATCCAACTGTGGTACCTGAACTTGACATCCTCTACAAAAGTTATGAAGTGCCAAAAATGGCTAGGATTAAATGGGGGCATCAGGGTCAGATTATAAATTCGTGACCGAATTTTCAACTACCATTTGTCATTTCGAGGTCAAATACCAAAACTGTTCAAAACGTTGACCCCGAGGTCATATGTGGTTATTTCAAGATCATTGGCATAACTCATGACCCCTTGATCCTACAAGGACACAAATTAGACATTAGATAACCCTCGACCCTTTCAGCACTATCTGTTGCAAAAAGGTTGCAGAATTAGTCTACTAGCACACATATATTGCAAACAAATACTGTAAACACTTGTGACGTATGACGACAAAGATCATAGGTCAAATGTCACAGCCAATACCATCACAAATGGTCGTGCTCGATGAGCAAAATTAGCTCTTGTTTTGTTTGCTGTAACATGCCGCCCTTTTATTTTATTTCATTGAAGGACCATAATGAGTGTCATGGAACCTAAGAATTTTATTATAAATTTTACCTTCCTGATTTTTCGTGATCTATTTAATTTGCCGAAAAAACAAATGAATAAATCACTGCCGAGAAATGCTGCAGATCGAAATGGATATATGCTAGAGAAGGATGGTTATATAGAGATATGCTCATAAGCCTATTTTCTTTGTTTTTGTCAGATTTAACATTGGACCTACATTTTCAAACATCATTTTGCAAACGCTGGACCACGAGACTTGTGCAAGTTTAATGACATCTGGATTTGAATGTAATTGTGAACGTACTGTTCTGACATGTTCACCTTGCAGTCTCGGATTTTATGGCACCTTTAGTAGCTTTACTGGTTGTCTTCCTTGTCCGGCAGGTGAGTGTAGTGATTATGCATGGTATTAATAATTCTCCTTACACTGGCGGTAAAAAACTGAATCTATTTTAATGTTTATAAGTATTAACAAGTTCCGTATACGTTTATTGAGTGAAGACATTTTAGTTAAAAAAACACCCATTCAAACAACAATTGTACTTTATATTTAGTCAGATAATAGGATTTGGCACGAGTAATCATGTTCATCAATCTAGAATAATCAACATTTTTTTTCTATACATCGATTGCATTCTAAATAAATAAACATGATCTATTCGTTTTGATTGGTTTTTAATTGAAGGAGGGTATTACCAAAATAGGACGGGAACAATAACACAACGTTACCAAGAAATCGGCTGCAGAAAGTGTGTAGAAGGAACCTATGTACCCCTAAAGTTGGCCCCAGGAAAAGACCCCCAAGATTGCCAAGTATGTCCAGCAGGTACTGACAAGGATAAGCTCGCCGGATTTGCCGGGTGTCCATGCCTAGAAAACTACTATAGACTCGATAGATTTGGGTTTTGCCGTGAGTGTCCAAAAGAAGGCATAAATTGCTCTCAAGAGTATCAAAAGCTTCTGCCGGGTTATTGGTGGACATGGAACTTTGATGTAAATGAAACAACAGCGGGTATTCGAATGTCAAGATATAGAGACTTTGTGAGAAACATTCTGACACGTGACGAAAGGTATGATATTTACACTATTCGGTACGATGGCAAATTACCGACACCTATTCCGTGTCCACAAGGCAAAGATTCCTGTCAAGTCGGAGATGGTATAGAACCATCCTGCGGAGACGGCTACAAGAACAAAGGCTGGCTGTGTTCGCAATGTGATGATGACTTCTACTCTTGGTTTGGGATCTGTGTTCAATGTCCACCTAAATGGCAGCTCGTCGTAGAAGCCCTGTGTGTTATTGGTATCATTGTTCTCTTTGTTGCAATTGCAATTGGCGATTTTAAAAAGCAAAAGAAGGCTGGGCGGTTACTTTTTGATGTGTTCGTATCTAGGTTGAAAATTGTTCTTGGTTATTATCAGTTAGCTGGTGCCATATTTACCTCTCTTCATAATATTCAATGGCCTAAGAAAATTGGTATTATTGCATCTTTGTTAAGGAAGTTGGAACTTAATATTTTCAAGGTTTTACCCAAGCCAAGTTGTTTGTCAACAACGTTGCAAATGGATATATACATTGAATATGAAATGGCAGTGGTGTTTATCACAGCAGTAGTTGCTTTGCCGTTTGCTGTATACGTTACTAGATACGCAAGAAGTGTGTTTCAATTTCAGAATTTCAGTGTCATCCCTCAGAAACAATCGGGTATCCTAAGGAATCTAAAAGACAAATGTTGTTTTATATCAATCTTGTTGTTATACCTGACGTATCTTAGTATATGTCAAGTGATCTTCGATTTGATGCCAATGGCTTGCGATCAGTTTGAAGTCACGACGAACAGCTCATACCATCCTCGTAAGTTGCGATCTGACTATTCTAAAGACTGTGATAGCCTACGACACAAAACCTTCCAAAAGACTGCATATGCCTCCCTGATTTATGTGAACGGGTTCCCGCTGATATTGCTCTGCTTGATCTATTGGAATCTTACAAATGCAAACCATGCAGAAAGTGACAGTAGTATTGATTGTGGAGATAATGAAGGGATTTCATCGCGTGCATCAGATTCTTTATGTAATAGAGCTATACAAGAAGACACCCCTCACCAAGAACCTTTGCTAAAACCATTAGATGATTATGAAACGAATGAAGACAACGTTGAATCTGAAAATGAGTCACGGGAATTACTTCAACCGGTTGCAGACAATGCGTGTATAGCAGATAACCAGCAACATACGTCATCAGTTCCTGCATCCCAAACCAATCGTCCTCCAGTTTTCATTCGATTTTTATGCGAAAACTACAAATCAAAGTTCTGGTATTGGGAAATAATAGAAATGGCTCGAAAGGTGATCCAAACTTTGCTTTTGGTATTGTTCGGTTCAGATCACCCACTAACCCTTGGAGCTTCCATTGCAATATCGGTTTTATTTACAGTGGCACATGCGTACTGTAAACCAATGAAGGACCAATTTGAACAATGGCTTCAGATGCTCTCTCTACTGGCAATCTTCTGCAATCTGCTTGCTGCTGTCATTGCCAAGCTTCCCCTGGGAGATTCCAATGGTCTTTTACATGGAAATGGCATTTCCGAAACTGCTTTGACGGTTTTTATCATAGGAGTCAATATATCGGTATTGCTTTTTGCGACAGGTAAGAATCATGAATTCTTTGCAGATTTTTTTACAAAACCCTAACATTTAACTCATCCTAAATAAAATAATTGTTGAAAAGATGCCAGTAAATGTTAATTTTAGAGTCAATATGGGCGTCATGTTACCATTGTTGAGCATAATGTCTATATAACCTAAACGGTATGATTAATGAAACGGTAAGATATTTTAACTTGTCCTATACAGATTGATTCTATGGACAACTACTAAAGGTAATTATCTCTAGCCTAGGTTGAAAAAAAAATCAATGTATTGCAGAGGGCTGGGGCTGTGCGTTAGGGGTTGGGGCAAAATCTATGCAGGGATTAAATTTGAAACTTGGTCCAACTTTGTTTAACAGCATGTTAACATGTTTATCTATCATAACAAAGCGGAACAAAACATCTGATGAAAGGATCTTTGGTTATAGGCTATCGGAAAACATGAAAGGTTATACCCGAGGTCAATAGATGGGCTTATTGAAGTAAAAAATAACTTCAAAGGTGCCAGATTTTTTATTTTTAAATTTTATCATAATGTTCGTATAACATTGTTTAGACAAGGTAATATTTTCCAAAGTGTATGAAAAATACTTGATATGCTTGTAGATAAAATACAATTTCGCCGTGCTTGAAACCATAGCAACTATCGAGAAGGGTGCCATGCTACTAAATGATCATGTTGATTTCTTATCTTTCCTTATAGTTACCTTAAGTTCACACATAGAACACAACTAGATAGGACACGTTAAAAATCTTGTTGTAGTTTGCCTCACAAAATAGAGCTTTACCCCATTACGTATACAGTATGTGGTGTTTTTCTTATTGAATTATGCAAAGTCGATTTTTATAATTTGAAAAATGAACTCACAAATTAATGTGTTTCTAAGTTGGAATTTGAAGATTTTTTTTTTGGCAAAACTGCTTACATCCTTGTCTTACAATTAAACATTAGACAACTGCTTATTATTGAAATCTTTAATTTTCCCAGAAATCATGAAAATAGGAAGACAGCGAATGCGCATTAAAACAAGCGAATCACAAGCGTAGTGTGAGAGCGTGTAAACTTGATGCCAATCAAAATGCGCACAATCCATTTGTGTTGTTGTTGCGTAATGGCCCATATAAATTGGATTAGGAAAATTTAATGATTTCAATATTGGATATTAGATGGCCAATTATATAAATAACATTTTATTTGCTATGACAGTCGTACAGTCGTGCCGAATTAACAAAATCATTGTCAATGCCCAAGTAAGCATCATAATGTCCTAGTATTTTTTTGTTCTATTTTTTCTCTTTAAATAATAAAGTCCATGTCCACAACATCAGTTGAACTTGCAAGTTTCATTTTTGCTGTTACGCTTGCATTTCTTAACTTATTTGTCAATTACATGCTGAACGTCGTAAGCCATAGCAACAAGTTTAAAAAAAAAGGAGACCCTTGAAATAATGGCAAATATCCATCATTTGTTGAAATAAAACCCGTAAAATATTTGTCATTTCATGTAATTGTTTAGTGATTATTTGGAGAGCAGTTCGCGATCAACGAAGAGACGGACATTCGTTCTGTTTGTGTTGCTGTACAGTAGCTGAAACCATTACATCAAATATGTCATCAGTAAGCCAAAATACGCGGGATTGATGCCCAGCCTCCTCTGTTGAGGGTTTGCGCAGCGCTAGACATACCACTAGACAAATTATTGCTCTACTATATGCTGGTGTAATTTTTATACAAAAGAGGGGGAAACAAGAAAATCCATGCATTTTATTTCATGTTGTGGTTTTTAGGCATTGCAAGCATTATTCACCGGTGTCATGCCGATATCACACCAGTGTTGTGGCGTTGCGGCGTTGTGGTTCCCTGCGGTGTATGTGACCATAGCATTTGTCAATAATAGTTAGTTATTTAGTTAACAATATAAAAACTAGTCAGTTATATGTAAACAAAATCAAAGAAATTCATACCATCCATTCGATGCAATACAATGTACGTATGACATACTTTTTAGTTTGGAAGTCATCGGTACGGTACGTGATGGGGATTCGAAATCAGTATAAGCCAAACATGATGCGTAATTTGTTGTACTCTACGTGTGCAAATATATCAGTAAAGAATAGGGAGCGTAAAGGCTGCGCTTGCAAACACGTAAGTGTGAGGTTGTCGTACGGTTACATCGTACTTCCCGTTTGTAATTTTTGTTCGTTTGAGTGATATTTAATGAGGATTTGGCAGAGAAGTGCTAATCATCTCATTAAGATTTGTTGAGCATCCCTAAGATTCATCTTTTTTTATTTTTGAATATAACTATGGGTTGGTGAATATATTATTTGCTTGTTAATACTCAGACCTAAGGTGCAATGAATTTTATGATGTGAAAGGCGCTGCGGTCCCATATACAATTGGGTGTTAGTTCATTATGTGTATAAAACATTTTGTCTGTTTTTGTGAAAATAACTGAAATGAACTGCAGATCTGTGCCCGGAGATGCTAAAGTACCGAAAATGCGATCATCTTTAACTGTATGACAAGTTTTAATTTGAAAAAAAAAATCAAAATGTGTTTTGTTTCACGACTTTGCTGTTTTAATTAACTCACGTCTTCCCGATGGTTTATCGCCGATTGCACCAAAACGCAAAATAATTTCAGAAATTTCTTTTACAATTTTGCGGTAAATTTGATTGAAAAAGTACCACCTACAGTAAATAAAATACAGATAAAACTGTGTATCGGTGTCATTTTGATATTTACCAGTCAATATTGTACGCGTATCAGTCACCCTCTGACGTAATATCAAATATCTATCTGTCACCCTCTGACTTCATGGACTCCTTCACTTTTATTGACTGCAAAAGCTGACATCACGTTTTATATCAAGTTTTTTTTTTAAGATTTGCTTGTTTACACATTTAAGTAAAGCTTTTGAATTTTGAAAGCATAAATTAAAATGTTGCATTTAATTTGAAACATTTTGGTGTATAACAAGCCCTGAAACTTCCTATATTTATAAAAATTATCAACATTCAAGGTCTTTCTTCTAGAAACACTGTTGTGGAGACACCGACACTGTTGTCCTCAAACCGGAAGCAGACTATCGACCCGTCAAATTCGGGGATCTTTATCGTAAGCTTTCTGTTAACAGTAAAATGGCAGTGGTAACTAAAGACGAAAAGCCGCGGTTCACGACCATAAATGAAGACGATATACTAAACAAGAACTGTCTTTATAAAATACAACGCCTCCGGATGAAATAAAAAAAATATTATCGTCCATACATCCTTTCTCGCGTATAAGGTCTAATAATAATATTAAACTATTTATTTGGCGTTTTTATTCTTTCATTTGATATTAATTATTTGAAAGTTACAAGCCTTAATCCCATATCATTTTGGAGGACCCCCAAACCCTACATCCTTTCTCACGTATGAGGTCCAATATTATAATATTCGCCTACGTAAATTGTTGACGATTTTATTTCATTGAATAATAATATTTGAACGTTTCAAGTCTTAATCCCATCTCACTTATGAGGACCCTTAACCCTACATCCTTTCTCACGTATGAGGTCCTATATTATTATAGTCAACTACTTATTTCATTTGATATTAAGTTATTTCCAAGTTTTCATTTCATTTTCAAGCCTTGATCCCATCTCATTAATGAGGACCCGAAGCTCTGCATCCTTTCTCACGTATGAGGTCCCATATTGATATAGTCTATTATTTATTTGGTGTTTTTATTTCATACAATATTTTTATTTGAAACTTTCAAGCCTTAATCCCATCTCATTTTTGAGGACCCCAAACCTTACATTCTTCCTCATGTATGAGGTCCCATACTACTTGACGTTTTAATTTTATTTACCAGTAACGGTAATATACCCCTAAAACATAATGGTTTGTTCCTTATTGGCGGAGCTTGTTGCTGGGACCTCACGAGTGAGAAACTAGGCTAAAAACCTTGGGACCTCACCATAGAGATAGAGAAGGGCTATGGGTGTTATAGGAAAACCAAGACTTTGGAAGCGGTATGTCGATGATATACTTGAAATAGTAAAACGCGACACTGCCCCAATACTTACGGAACATTTAAATCAAGTTGATCCGACGGACAGCATTAAATTTACATACGAGGAAGAGGAGAACAACCAAATAGCTTTCCTGGAT